>VXBQ01013746.1:298983-424466 GCA_013400175.1 Phainopepla nitens
AATTTTTTGGGGGTTTGCTTCTGGGTTGGTTCGGGGTTTGGGGGGGTTTTTTGTTTCCTCGCCCCCCTCCCCCCGCCTTTTTCCTGCCGCTCGCCCATCCGCGGGCGCGCAGCCTGGCGGAACTTAGTGCTGCGGGCGTGGGGCGGGAGGGCCAGGCAAGGTCAGCGCCCCGGGCTGGGCGCTGGGGGCTCGGCCGCCGCAGCCCATCGCTGGGGCTATTAAGTGCCACTTATCAGTGATGGAGGTGGCTGGGCGGATGTGCGTGTGCGGAGCGGCCGCGGAGCGGGGGACGCGGCTGGGCAGGAGGGTCCCCCCTCCCCGGGGGGGCGCTCCGCTCCGCGCTGCCCGGCTTTGCGGCAGGCGATGGAGCGCCAGGACCAGAGCTCAGCGCTCCGGCACTCGTGCCAAAGGGAGGGAGAGCGAACGGAAAGGAAAACTTCACTGCTCCTATGCCGCCTCCTTGTCGTTGTCTTTCTTTTATTTTTTTTTTCCCTTTTTTCCTTTTCTTTTTTCCCCCTTAANCCATGCCGCCGCGGCGGATTTTTCCCGCAGTCTCCATCGCCGGGGAGCGGAGCGTGTCCGGCTGCGAATGTTGCACATGCAGAAGATGGTGGTGAGTTTGGCGGCGGGGGGCAGCGTCCGGCGGAGGCGCGGCGCGGCGCGGGCGGACATGCGCCGTGCGCCCCCCCNTTTTCCCCCTTAATATTTCTAAGTGGGGAAAAAAATGGAGCTCTTTTAGTGTCTAGTCTTTTTTTGGTGCCTTTGAATTTTTCTCTTCAAGCCTTGGAAGTTTCCCAGAGGAGCTGCCAGAAGTCTGGGTCTATTGCAGTTAATAATTAAAAGATATATATATATAATAAATGATAGGTAATGAAATCATCCTACAATGGCTGTATGTCAGAGGAGGGAGCTTCTAGCTTCACATGTGGCTTTAGAAGATATTTCTATCAGTCACAGGGAGTGATTGGAGTTGCAATAGCATAATTTTAAAATGTTAATTGGCATTATGAAAAAAATACTGATTTTTTTTTTTAGGTGAACTCTGTGGCTCTGCTTTGAAACACACACATTTGCTTCAAGATCAGAGTTTTGCCTCCTTTCACTCAAGTTTACTTTCTTAGTTTTTTCACTGCACCTTGTGTCCTTAGACTCTTGTGTTGCAGGGTGAAAGACAACCCCTCTATTTGCTGCAGAGGGTGACAGTGATTTGTGAAGAATGATTGTGGGCTCCTTGGCACCTACCACATGGGAGAGTAAGCAGAGAACATAGAAAGTAGAGATGTATAGACAGACAGACTTATAGCATGGACATGTTCACCTGTGTGCATGACTCTGTGTGTGCACAGAGTCACACAGAGACAAGGAGACGTCTCTGTGTTTGGGAGATGGGGGAGTTCCTGTAAATTAATTACTTTTTGAGAGATTTTCTTTGCAGATCAATGGCAAACAGACTTAACCTGCATTTCAGAATACTCATTCCTCTATGTTTCAGTAAATCTTCTATTTCTGTTTACTTTCCCTTCACGTTTTCCAGGCTTCTCTCTGAAACGGCAGGCTTGTTCTTTATTTACCCATCTCTTTTTGTGACTTCTGCTTTTGCTCTTGCTTGATTTTCTTTTCTTCTTCCTGGCTTCACCTCCTTTGTCTCCTTAAATTCTCCCCAAAATTTGGTTCCTCTTTTCCTCCATTCTTCATAATTTAACTTTTTGACTTTGTAAAATCAAAAATAAGAAACAATGAAAATGAGATCGTATTTCCATGGCTGGCTGGCTCTTCGCCACTATGAGCAAGTGAACTTGGAAAAATATTTAGTTAATTTCCTGGCACATATGCTTGTGAATTCATGCAAAATAAGTGTTAAGTGTTTGGATTTTAAACATATATCCATTATCGTGGATCAGCCTGCTAACCAGGCTGAGGAATATGCTTTGGTCTTTTCCAGATGCAATGGTAGCGTGTTAATTTAAATTTAATTTGAGAGTGCACAAGTAACATAGAGTGGCCTAACCTGATCTGACCAGGAGTGTCACCCAGCAGTTCCTACATCAAATCTGTAATTTCTTTTGGAGTTGGACAATGTATTTTAGAGAAACATCCAATCTTGATTTAAAGACTACAAGAGACAGGAAATCCATCACTTCCTAGGGTAAGTTGTTCGAGTTGGTATCTACTCTCATTTGTTAAAACCTGCATTTTTCTAGCTTTGGTTTCTAATATTAGCTGTCAGAGATGAACCCAGTATTCCTGTAGTGGTATCAGTGCTATTCCTGGAAATAATCCCGTCCTCCGCTTGACACTCCCTTGCTCAGACTGCTCAGGATCATTTTGGCAGCTGTGGAAAGCAGAGGAAAGAAAGAGAATGAGACCATACTATAGCAATTTTGTTTAAAAGACACAAGGGAAAAAAAATAAAAAAGAGAACTGGAACAGGAAAGATAACAGGGATGTAATCAGGATTAAGGCTGGAGGGTAGGAAAGGTGAGATAAGATTTTAGACTCTCTACTGCTCTGGTGGCTTAACTTTTTCTGATTGCCAAGTGCCCATGAAGCTGCTCTCCCATTCCCAAAAGAGAGAGGGTGAAGAATAAGGTGAAAAAGGTGATGGGTCATGATAAAGATGGGAAGATCACTCACCAGTTACTATCACAGGCAAAACAGACTCAAATTGGGTAAAGGTAATTTACTTTATTGCCGGTGAGGAATAGAATATGATGGTAAGAAACAAGGGCAAAACTATAAACGCCGCCCCACACACATCTCTTATAAGGCTCAACTTCACTCCTTCTTTCATGACTTTTCTCTGTCCTCCTTCTGAGCCGTACAGAGGGATGAGGAATGGGGGTTCTGGTTAGTCCATAAAACTTTGCAGCTCCTTTCTTCTCGTTGTTTTTCTCCGCTTCAGGGTGGGTCTTTCCCATTGGGAACAGTTTGTCCGGAACAGTCTGTTCCAGTGGAGGCTCTCCATGGGCTGCAATTCCTGACAGAAAACCTTTTCCAGCATGAGCTCTCAGTGGACTGCAGCTTCTTTTTTGCAGGTTTGAGCCACTTCCACGTGCTTCAATGTAGGGTATTCTGCAGGATGGCTGCAGTGTTGATATCCGCCCCATCATGGGCTGCTGTGGTGCCTGGAGCACCTCCTCCCCCTCCTTTTTCCCTGACTTTGGTGTCTGCAGGGCTGTTTCTTCCTCATTTTTCTCACTCTTTTCTCATGTGGCTGCTGTGCAAGGGTTTTTGCTACCTTTTTAAATATGTTATCCCAGAGTTGACACCAAGCATCACTGATGGCCTCAGATTTGGGCAGCGATGGGTCTGTTTCAGAGCTGGATGAAAGTGGCTCCTTTTGGGAACTTGTGGTGTCTTGTGAGAGGGGCTACCCCTGCAGCACACCCTCCCACCCCAGCCTTGCCACACAAACCAATATAGCTGTACCCTGCCAAGCAAGAGGAGAACAGAAGGAAGAGCCTGTGTGTTTCCCTGGTGGCAGCTGGGCAGGAGCTGCGCTGAAGCCATTTCTGAACGGAGGTTGCAGGATGCCCTTAGTTCCCCTTAGGCCGACTAGGAAGGTTGTGGTTGGTGGTTAAGGGAACGACAGATCTTGCAGTTCTACAATGAATTATCAGAGAAATTAAGGAATTATTGGAAGAAGTTTTGTTGAATGCATCAGTTGTATGGAAATGATGGACTGGAGGGGATCTGTCTAGGGAGTACTGTCCGTGGTGAAGGCATACTCTGCCTTAGGGCACAAACATCTCGTGTTGGCCTTGGCTGGAGGCCACCACTAGGGAGAAGACTCACTCTGTGGAGAATCAGCTAAGGCTGACTATCTGCTGCAGCACATGAATGAGTCCTGCTGCAGAAGGTGCATGAATGTGATTTCTTTTTCCCCTCTGGCAAGGTTTGGAAACCCTTGGCTATTTCCTTGATCAGATAGTCTTGTGCTTGAACAAAATGCCTGTATGAAAAGACCCTGCAGGAACTTGAATGATATGAGAAGATGTACTCTAAAGAAGAGATGAAGGCTGTATGTTAGCTAGGAGGAATAAAACTGCAGAGAAGATACCAGAGGCATTCATCTTATGGGAATACCAGTGGAAAAGCAGGGTATGGAGGAGACAGACACTTAGCACTGTGGACAGGTTTTGTGTTGCATATGTAGTAGGTAAATATCCACATGCTGAAGTAGCAACTTTGATTCCTATTTATATGTTCTTGCATCCGAAATGCAAAGTCCAGCTACACCATCAATTAAAAAGGCATGTCATTGTGTGTCTGCAGGCATGTAACTTTGTGAGGGAGGTCTTGAGTGAGAAAGGGGGAAAGTAAAGGCTGTGCTAATTGTCAAGGATAGGTTGTGACAATTAGGAGCACAGAGACGAGGAAAGGAGAACGACAATTTCACTATCAAAAGACACAAAAATAAAGATCCACCATCACCCCTTCCTAGCAGGTTCCAGGTGCACAGAGGCAGTGACATCTTTAAAACAGAAAACACCATGCCCCTGGCCTGTTTGCCAGGGCTCCTAATGAGTCCTTTCACAGTAGGCAAATGTCTGTGCCACAAAGGCTCCCTATGGCACACCCATCTGGGCACAGAGATCCATCCCAAAAAGGGACTCCTTCATTTAGATTAGTCTTGCTTCAAATACAATTTTCATTTCAGCCCCTTTCACTGTGTGGCCACTAGAATTGCTTCAGGAATAAATAAATGATGGCAAAACCGATTGAGTCAACATCTTGTACTTTCTGAGTCCTTTCTTGCCTTATGAAATGCTGTAGCTCACACATCTGTCAAATAGATCCCTTAGACTATTAAACTCTGGGACAAAACTATGTCTTTTGTGAAGTGCTTAGCACTTCTAGGCAGTAAAAAGTAAATAAAATACAAATCATTCATGTAGAATTTTTTGCATTCCACCCTTTGGCATGGTCTCACGTGACCTTTTGGAGTTGTACCAGAGACTGAATAGGCAAACAGTGCTCTAGAAGAAGATACAGTTTCCTTTCAGAAGCAGAACTCCTTTCCAGGAAATTGCTTCACAACAATTTCATCCATTTTGTGTGATTTTTTTCCTCCCATTTTCATTCTTACTATTTTTCATTCATCTAAATTCTGGGGTAGAGAGAACAGTTAATTATTTTTTAATAATACTTCTCATTAAGAGTTTTATTTTGATACTGGAACAACTGCAGTACAATGCATCTGGCTTTGAATGTGCTCATCCACCAGTCCTACTCCTTTCTACTGTGCTGCATGTTAACATCATTTTTTGCAAACCTAATGATCTGAAGAAATTAAAGGGATAGAATAAGACACCATGACCATGAAAGGAAAAGTTGTTGTGGAAAGTGAAAAATCCTGATTATAATTTAAATTTATATCAGTCAGGAAGTTTTTCAGTCTGAGAAAAATGTAACGCTGGTATAATTAAGAACTACCCTATTAAGTTAGACTCAATGTCCATTTTAAAAAAGTATCTTATGTGTAACATTAAGTGATAGGGGTTTAATAGGGAAGAGTATGAGAGCTGAGCAACTTTTCCTCTAAAATTTACGGGATTTTGGAGAGGTTATTTCTTGCTGAGTCCTTTAACCTCCTGACAGTCAGGGCTTTGAGGCTTTTAAACTAAAGATTTCCTAAAGTCCTTGTGTTGAAGAGTTGCCTACAGTGTTGTTGCCTTATATTTACTTCCATGTCCGGCAGCATCCTATGCAAATGCACTCTACAACCCCATACTAATAAAGTAGTTTATTTAGTTTGATTTAAACCTTATTTTGTATTGACAGTTTCCTGGAAATTCTTGAAGGTAGTAAAAAAAAATTGTTTACCTTGCCATATCATCCATAGCTTTACATACTGTTATAATGTCACCTTTCTCTATAATGTTACCTTTCACCTCTTTCTGTCTTCTCATATCTTATAGTCTATACTATATATCAATCTTCCTTGCCACTATTCTCTCTGCTACCTCTTACGTCTTTCTGAAAAGCAGGACACATTTTTTTCAGATGTAAAACTGGTTTCTGCTTAACCATTTTTTTCCTAATCACACCTAAAACATCATTTTCCTCTGAGCATGCAGACAGAGACTATCCACAAAGACTTCCATATCTCTTTCCTGGGTGGTAATAGCTAATTTAGAGCCTATTGCTGTGTGTGCATAGTTAAGGTTGTTTTTCTCATGTACACTGCTTTGTATTTTTTTTTTTAATACAGAATTTCATTTGCCATTTTATTTCTCAGTCAATTAGCATTGTGAAATTTTTCTGCAATACTTCCCAGACAGCTTCCGTCCCTGGGAATTTGATAAAATAACAAAATCGGAATCTATTCCCTTTAAATTTGATCACATATTCATTACAATTATAATGGCTTAATAGGTTTTTTCTATCCATATTTATAAGCATGGCTGCATCATTGGATGTACCTGAGGAAATAGAAAAGTTTGAAGCTATGTTTCTTTCCTAAGTACAGCTTATTGCTGTGGTAAATGCCAGGCAATTCTGAAGTATGGGGCAATTTCCTCATCAGTTAGAGGTGTGCTTGTAGGGAAAATGCAGCAACTTAAAAGCATTCCACCTGAGCCCATCTGGTTTTGTTTATACAGGGAAAAAAGATTAACTTTTGCTAATGCTGGTTTTTGCCCATCACTTATAATAATTCCTGAATTCAAAATGAGTTATTGCTAGTCTTTTAGGTACTGAGCAAGTTAGAACAATTGTCTGTACACTTACATGGAGTAGGGTTTAAAATAAGTGTATTTCATTCTCACTTTCTATACTTATTCATTTGAGTGCTTTTCTAAAGCAGCAAAGGAAAGGTTCCCCTGGGTGTGTCTGAGGAGTCTAGTTAGTAATCACCCACACCAAAAAGTCAGTTCATCATCTGAAAGGGAGAGTACAAGGTGGACAGGAGACATGCATATAACTCTTCTGGATCACGCAGTACTTACAAATTCCCTTTTTCATCTGGGATCAGGACATTGGTTCTACATCTCCTGAGCAAAGAACAGTCACAGTGACAAAGGCAACTCCCTGCAGGTGAATGCTTTATAGTGAAACTGAATTCGGTATGGAATGAGATGGGAAGAAACCAGAAGAAAATCAGGAGACAGAAACTTGATTTAGGTAATACAGATATTTGGAATGTGAATTCTTATGAATAAAATTCTGTTTTTACTAAATAAAAAAGACTGTTTGTTTGGGTTATATAAAAACCAACAAACAAAAAAAACCCAAACCAAAAACCAAGACCACAAAAACATATTAAAACATCACACTAATTCCATGAAAAAAAAAAATTTCCCCCAAAACATTTTTGTACTTTGGGGGTTTTTTTGCCAAAAAGTTGATGGAAAATATTTTTCATTTTCTTACCAGTTCTCATTGAAATGTTTTGCCATAACCTCTGTACCATAATCAACTCAGCAGAGTGAGGAAGATGTCAGAACACTATAAAGAATAGCCTCTGTTCACTACTCATAGCATTTTGCTGTATTGACCTAATTGTCACTTCTTGTGAAAAAACACCTCAAAGTTCACCTTTGTTTGAAGGCAGTGGTTTTTAGCTCATTTCTCTTGTTCACCTCCCGAGTGCTGTCTTCCACAAGAAGGAGTGAGCTGGTTTCTGTGTGACTTGTGCCACCACTATCAGAGAATCACCTCATCGGATCCAGTTGCAGAAGTCTCAGTATTGGTGATGCTGGATGAGCAAAAAGGACGATTCCAGATCCAAGGGGAGAAAGGAAATGGGGAAATTGCTGAGAAGAAGCCTCTACTCTGTCTTTTTAACTCATCAAGTGAAACAAATTTGATAAAAAATACTTCAAGCATGATAACCAGGAAAGCTTCAATGCTGTTTCTGCAAAATCATACTTATAGAATGTAACTGCAGTTTGATACACTAAATTGCTCATAAAAATTAGTCTTAGTGAGGTTTATTGCCAATAAAAATGATACTTTTCACCTACATCCTGTGATCTTGTCTTGCATTTCCCAGTCCCTAAGAGATCTGTATCTCCATGTCTGAGAGATAAATATACTGCTGTCATACTGTCTATACTTTTGTACCAAAGCATTGCTTACTTATGTGAAGCTGTTTCTCAGCTTCAGAAAAAAAACATACAATCAAGTAATGCAATGCTTTTCTCAAATCACATACACACACATTCTCTATTTTCTGCTACATTTTCATGTTAATTAGAGCCCATAAAATGTTGCTTGGATTTGAAGATGTATTTTCAGCCCACAGTTTTGGCCTTTCTGTATTCAAAATTGTATTATTCTCTCTATGGTAGGGTTAAAGTTTATCTCAAATAAATCTGTCTCTTTGGCTCAGCTCTAGCTGGCTTCCAGCCCCCGTCCCCCACACCTCAAAAGCTGCAGACTAGATAATTGCTGTCATTCAGCTATAGCCGTGTGCTGTGTTTGCAGAACTAGAATCTGTTTCCCTAGAAAATCAGACAGTCTTTGATGCCTTAAATGCTGTAAGTATAAGTTCTTACTAGTACTATGATAGTCGAGACATGTCAGTTTTTATCCTGTTATTTCTTCTTTAGAAATATCTAGTGAAGATGCAAGGTGGGTTTTTCTGTTACATTATTAAGTTTATGAAGCAATTTAGGGCTGTAATGATCCCATCTAATGCTAATGTCCCTGCAAATAAATTAATTTACAAACTGTTGGTTTATTTAATAGTTGATACACAATTATTCATACTCTAAAGACTAGGGATTATTGATAGAAAGTTTTTTCATTGAACATCTTTTAAAACAGGTCAGATTTTGTAATAATCATTGATGTATACATTCTTATAAAAATTACCCAAAATACATTTTATATTAGCTTTCTCAGTCTTTTGCTGTGCGAAATAGCACTGTAATCTGCAAGTAAGTGCAAGGCAAGCAGGGGTGCCTATAGGGGAGGAAAATGCTACTTTGCAAAGGAGTGAAATTATCTAACCTTATGCCACTTGGAGCACTCTTTTATAAAACCCCTAAGTGGTCCTTACTAAAGCACATCATGTGGTCATTGAATTAGAAATGCAGGGATGGAATAGATTGCAAAGGTTATGTCGGCCAGTCCTATGGCTCTGGGGAAGGAACAAATGCACCAGAGCTTCCTACAGAGATTTTTATCTGCTACTCTTTTTTTTTTTTTTTTAGAATTTCTGCTAAAAGACTCTCCAAGGGTGTCCTGTTCAAGCTTTCTCATCTCATTTTTTTTTATTAATATATGACCTATATAGCCTTTACTGCAAGTTGTACTGGGTTCTTTTTGTCTTTCCTTCAAATGAACAATTGGTAACAATGGATCATTGTCTTTCCTGTTAACAATCTGCCATATCCTAAAAGATCTATCAAGTCTTTGTCTGCCTAGACTAAAAGAAGCCCTTGTTTTTGCAGTCTTCCTTCACTACTAATACTTTCTGAGCCCTCTTCTCTTTCCTGCTGTTTTCTTCTGTATTCTTTCCAGAGTGACTATTACGTGTTTTGGAGTATGGCGCTGAAAGCCACTGACACTCCATCAGTTGCATTCTCCCTGTAAAAAAGTAGAAGAAAATGATTCTGACCCATATCTTACCTGTAAAATTCTTGACAACAGATTTTCCCTTTAGTTCTTTTGCAGTAATACTGCACCATTGACTCACAGGTCTTTTCTAATAATCTTAAACTTCCAGGTCCTTCTTTCCTCACTTGGCATTTTCAGTATTCATTTCTCCTTAGAAGTTATTTTGCTCTGAATTTTATTTATTTTTTAATAATTTCTTTTTGATTCTAGATTATGTATTTATTAGGACAGTTATGGATTCTCAGGTTGTTCTCCAGCCTTCTGTAACCCTCACACGTCCTATTTCATCTATAATATTTTATAACTTTTTAATCCATGCTTTTAATGAAAGCACTGAAAAGAGTTGGGTCTGAAGTCTCTGAGGGATAGAGTCTGAAAGAAAATCCCCATTTGATACTGATAGTTATTCTTTGAGAAGAGCTTTCCAAGAAGTCACACACAGTCTCTATATGTTTTTTCCTCTAGATGACATTTCCCTTATTTTCCTACGAGAATTTAATATGAAGAAATATTAAATTTCTTACTGTACTCAAGATACTGCAAATTTATTCTTCTTTCCTGTGTCATGGTTTAACCCCAGCTGACAAGTCAGCACCACACAGCCACTTGGTCACTCCCCTGGCAGTGTGATTGGGGAATCAGAATGGCAGAAATGGGAAAACTCATGGGTTGAGATAAAGACAGTTTAATAAGAAAAGAAAAAGACACACACATAAGCAAATCAAAGAATTCCTTCGCCGCTTCCCATGGGTAGCCCAGTGTTCAGCCATCTTCAAGAAAACAGGGATCCATCATCACATGTAACGGGGATTTGGGAAGACAAACACAATCACCCTGAACATCCTCCCTTCCTTCTTTTCCCCTCAGCTTTATACACTGAGCACGGTGCTGTGTGATCTGGAATGTCCCTTCGGTCAGCTGGGGTCAGCTGGCCCAGCTGTGTCCCCTCCCAGCTCCTTGTGCACACTGAGCCTGCTTGCTTGTAGGGTGGGGTGAGAGGCAGGAAAGGCCTTAACGGTGTGAGTGCTGCTTAGCAGTAACTAAAAACATCCCTGTGTTACCAACACTGCTTCCAGCACATATCCAGAAGGTAGCCCCAAACCAGCTACTATGCAGGAAATTACACTAGCCAAAATTAGCTCACCCAGTAATATAGTTATCCTGCCCCAGGAGATTAGCTTGGCTTGACGCAGTTAATTTTTGAAAAATACACCTTGTTTGAATTTATTATTCTTCAGGTGTTTCTAAGTTTTCTGTGTACACATCTATTCCATTTTAATGCAGTCTCTAGTTAGGTGAAATGTGCTGTTTTCTTTGGATTCCCCATTACCTCTTTTTTTAAGATGCTCGTTTTCTTATTTTCTGAGACTCTCCCTCTCTGATATGACTTCTGACATGTAATCACCGATGCATCAAATACAGTATTTTTTATTTCTTTATGTGCTTGGAGGTAAATTTAATCAAGTAGTGGGCACTTTAAAATAAAAATACTAATTTAAAATATTAGCTATTCTTTCTTAACTACTGAAATTCAAATATTGTCCTTCAAATAGTTTAGAAGGTTTAAAAACGGCTTGAAAGAATCATCATCATAAAACTGTGTTTCAAACTATGCTAGTGGTGTTTGAAATATTAAAACTTAGTTTTACACAAGTAGCCAAGACACTTTTAAAGCTTTTCTTTTACATTTCTTTTGGAGCATTTCACTTTTTGTTCCTTGGAATGTTTTCTTATTGTGTTATCTTGTCGGGCGAGGAGCTAAAACAATGTTTCAATAAAGCAGTATTTCAGGGAGAATCTTGAATGGTGGGAAAAAGACTGTGTAATGCCTGAGGTGAACAGATTATTTCTTTTAGAGGTATTTTGAGCATAGTCATGTTGTTCATGCACCTAATGCACTTAGCACACGTAAACTTGGCAGAGAGATTTTGCATTCAGATCAGGTAAACTTCCAGCCAAATACACTCATGAATACAGAAGTAATTACTAAGCTCTAAGGACACGTTGGGAGGACATTATCATTTATCAGCAGGATACCAGTGACTGCTGTCATGGAAAATTTACATTAGCATCATTGTTAAATAGTCTGTTTACTAGTTTCTTAATGACCTGCAGCAAACAATGATTTGAACTACTTTATGAAGTTCAGCGTGGAAGGCTGCAGTTATTTTGAATGTAGTTTCATAGGTTAATGATACTAAGACAGAATCAACAGCAGCTGTCAAGTCATATGCAACCAAATAATCTGTGAATAGGACTAGGTGACAGTTGTTTCTGTGATGCTCGTGCAGGTTGGAGATGTAAAGTTAGTTTTAAAATATGCACTTGAAATATAAGTAGCCAGATAGCTGTGCTGAGGCATGAAGCCCAGGGAGGACTCTGAAAATCCATCTCACAGGTTAGGAAAAGCAGAAGTTCCCAAGCCAAAGCTGCCAAGAGTCATTCACTGTAGCAGATCAGAAGTTTCTAGGATAGAAGTGTGGACAAATCAAAACATATATGGTTTTCTTGGTAGTTACATCTTAAGAGTTACTCAAGAAACACCAGATAGTGCTAATAGGCTTAAAAATTTTTTCTTAGGTTTCACTGGCAATTACCCGCTACTCACCAGCTGAGAATTTGGAAATTTCTTTTTAACTTACACAAATTATGATTTGGTCTATTATCAGATGTTTCTGGAAAGATTTAATTAAACCTTATTAATTGAAAAAAAGAATATATGATTTCTGATGATGAATAACAAACTTTACATGTATTTAATATTTGAAGGAATTCTTTGCCTGATCTGTCTAATAGGTTTCATGGAGGAAAAATCAGACTTAACTGTTAATTGGCACACCTAATAAAAGAAAATGTTCTTGTAAAGGTCAGTGTGCAGTGTATTACTTTATTTTTGTTTATCAAATATTAGAAAAAATATTGATCTATTTAACTTGAGAGTAGGCAAAATTCATAAAGACAGACTTCTTAGAATTTTATTTTTGTAGAATAATGATGTGGGCACTGTGGTCAGTCCACACTTCTCCTCTGCTCCAGAGTGGGCTCTTCATGGCAACAACTTTATTCAGGAGCTGTCCACCTACTGGGACATGGGGTCTTCAATGAGTGTGAGTATCCCCTCCGCTTTGGTCACTACAGGGGAAGCTCTGCTCTGGTACCTGGGACTTTGCCTCCTGCTCCTTTCCCACTGAGCATGGTGTCTGCATGCAGCCCTTTCCCAACTGAGGCTCCTGGCTCAGTCCTTGACTAGAGCCACAGGAGCAGGGACCCTCCTGGAAGCAGGTGTCTGTACACACCTGTGGTTTTGTCTGTGACAGCCTGCTGGTTTCCAGCTGATCACTTCATGATGTGCAGGTAATGTTCAAAAGGAAACTCAGCAGAAAACTCAAGAAGTGATGTGGGCTTTGGCACAAGATTGAATATTCACAGAACACCTTTAATAGTTTTGTGAAGCAATACATAAACTATGTTGTTAATATAAGAATCTGTTATTTTACCTTACTTTCTTGAAAGGGTCTTGGGGGGAATTTTGTGAACTGTTCTTCAACCCTTCTTTCATTTTCAATTTAAGGACTTGTGCTTGTCTGTTACTAGGTTGTGCCAATTTTCCAACTAACAAAATATCTGAATCCCTCCATATCTTCATCATTACGTTCAGTAGGCTTTCTACCCTTTTAAAAATTATTTTGTATATTTTATTAAATTATGCAGAACAAACTGTTTTTTGAATGAAAATTATTCTCAGTGAAAATGTCTTTGCATTTATTTTGAATAATTACTGCTATTCCGTATGTACAAGATTAAATGTCTCCTCATTTCCATCTTTTATAGACTGCCTCACAGTACTGCAGGCTACCAGCAGCAACAAGCAGTAGGGAATTTCTACATTCAACATTTTTTTGACATTTTTAGGATTTAGGCTACAGTATAGTCCCAGAAGAAGAAATGGCAGCCTTAGAAAATGATGTTAGTTCAGTCTTGTAAATGTCTGTTACATATATTCAAAAGAGCTTAATGAGGGAAAATATGTCAAATTTAGTGTTTGCTAATATTATTGGCCAATGCATCATTGTAGCACATTCACCAGCTTTCCCCATGAAGGCTCTTGTAGGTCTTTTCCAACCCAAACCATCCTATGATTCTGTGATTGTAGATAAAGATGGGTTGAATTTTTCCACTAAATATTTACTCACTTGAATAATGACTACATAGAGAGTCACAATTATGTGGAAAAATATTCAAAGTAATTGTGTCATGACAGTTTATAGCAATGACAGTTTAAATTATGTCTTAAAATGAACAAACTTAAAATCACAAATGCAGCTCCAGCTCCTTGATTTTCACAGTTCTAACAGCTTGATTTTACTATTTTAGCTGCATATCTTGTAGGGCTATTCTCCTGTAGCATAACTTTAAGAAGGAAGTAAAAAAGCTGCTTCAACAGGGTAACTACTGAATGTAAAAATGAGAAAAAAATTGTTTCTCAGGCTTCATTGTTGCGTTCTTCAAAATTATGTTGGTCACTGTGCTTGTCTTTTCTTAAATTTTCCTCCTAATGTTCAGTGTCTTTTGAATAGATTTATATCTACCTATATGGAAAAAAGTATCTTTCACTATTATGCAAACCCAGAAAAATGATTAAAATTAGACAAAAAAAAATTATTCTTGAACTTTAATGGAGCCAGGAAGTTTATGAACATCTAAATTTTTAGCAGTCTTATCTTGAAGCATGAGAGCTGATATAATAATTGCTTTTCTCTTTTTGGCAAGAATAAGTGGGCTTTTACAGAAAATTTCTTGAAAACTCTCAGTCTCTAGTAAGAGCATGTTCATGAATTAATAGGTTCTCCTCCCAAAAAGTGTGGGTGCTTTTAAGTGAAGGTGAAATTTACTCTGCTAACAAGAACTTATGGAAATGCTCATAAACCCTGTTTTTATGGGACAGGGAGAGTCCTGACTTAACTAATGAATGAGATTTTTCAGGATGAAGTCTGAGTAAGGAAGCAGTATCACTTACTGTAAGAAATTAGGGGAATTTTGGAAGAGCAGAGGAAGGAATAATCAAAAAATCTGAAAATTGGTAATACTGAGCTAGTTTGTCCAGATCTAAGTATACAGCTACACCAAAGTGCAGAATATTTTTACAAAGTGTGCATTATTAAATACAGTTAAGATGCAGCAAATGGGGAAGTATTAGGCATATTTAGCTTTTTTTGATAAAATATCTGTTATCTATAATTCAAGATTTGCCAATGGCACTTGCTGAAGATGTCATTGACATTGGCATTGGGAGCTGGGGATCTTATTCTAAGGGAACAGATATGTTCCTATTTTGAAAGAGCTTAAAACAAGATCAGATCGAGCAGTAGATATTGCATAATAAAGGACAAATCATATTAACAGGCAGTCTGATGCATTATTGTAATCCGTTCTCTTCCTGATCTTGTTTCATCCTTACTGGATGGCCTACCACTATGAGGAAGAAATCATATTGCATGGTTCCTTTACAAGATTCGGTTCTTAACACAAACTTGTCGCCCCATATCTGAGTACCTGCACGCCTGGCTTGAGTGTCCAGTTCAAACTGTGCTATTTCAAATTTGAAGAGAATCTACCTCTTCCAGAAATGCTGTATCAGCCAACTTTCTTCCTCATTATTTCTTCCCTAACAGAAAACCAAATCATACCTTTAGAAAGTTGGCTTAAAGGCTTATTGATAAAGTACCATTAAATTTGGTGAAAATAATATCAAAACTTACATAATAAAAACAACATAGTACATTTCAACTGCTGGGATAAACGAAAATGGAATTCTCTGTGGATTAATTTCTTTCTAATAGACCTCTGGAAATATCACATAGTTGAGAAAGTTTACAACATCAGGATACATGATGTCCTGGTGTTACTTCTTGCTTTGTCAGCTCACCTCTGCTTGGAAATCATCAAAAAAGAGAAGCACCAGTTCTATTAACCATAAAATTAGAAAATTCTGGGTTTGTGTTATCCCAAAAGGAGAAAAATAAGAGAAAATGAATGCTGATTTTGGTGTTTTTGCCCTGGACTTGGTATATCATGCTCTGGAAGAGATCTAAGTCGCATCAGGAAGCTCATCTCACGGTTTGAGAGCACTTGATCCATGCAAGTGAAAATGCTGACATATAATGTGGTTACAGTGAAGAAACAAATATATCCAGTTAATTCTGAATAAAAAGATATTGTCAAATTGCAAAATAAAAAGTCTTGCAATGTGCCAAACATACAGTAAAAACAATAGAAAATGGTCTGGAAGGGTATCAGCTGTTTTGCATGAAATCAAAATTGCTGTGTTTCTCCCTTGGTAGCTCTAGAAAAGTTCAGTAATTGCAGTGGAGAAGGGAATGTTAATGTATCGCTATCTTCATATATTCAAAACTACTGAAAAATTATAGCAAATTGAAGACCTGGTTTTCTGATAAAATTTCATGAAAATCAGCTGTGATTTTTTCTCTCAAAGAGTATCAATTTTCACAGTTCATCTTTTGCTATTCAGCTTACACTGAGTTGGTGAACTTTTATGTAAAAATGCTTTTCAAGAGTTTAGGCCTATTTTCTCAAGCAGAGGAAGAAAGCAAACCTTGTAGAAATCTAGTGGTATATATTCCAAGATATTTGAAGTTGCTCTTGTTGTTAGTACTAAGATATTTTGAGATTCCTTCAGGTACTATGCACATGAAGAAATAAAGTGTACTGCTTCGAATGGCCTACCAGAAGAGTTCTTAATAGGAAACAAATCCCAGGCAAACAGAGAAGTGGGAGCTGGCTGAGAAGGATGTCAGGTAATAATAAAAACAGTGATAGCTGAGAGAGGTTAAGATATCATCACGTTATTTCCAAGTGGTCAAGGCTTACTGCAGTTGCTTTAGAATTTTCCCCTCAACAAAAATTGAATCCCGATGTGTCAACCCATCTCAAAAAACCTATCAATTATTGTTAATAGGACTTTAAGAGATAATAACATGAAAACTTCAAAAGTTTGACTGTTTGTGTATTACATTTAAAAATAGATCATGTTCAACCTTACAATTCAAATACACCTTAGGAATAGTATGCAACCCAAATATTTACACAGTGTGGTCTTGATCCTGTAAAATTATTTACGTATATAAGTCAACATTGAAATAATCCTATTCCCTCTGAGTAATTATTCAAAGTTAATACAATGCAGATTGATTTACCATGTTGCAAGATAAGATAATAAGATGACATGTGAGGCAGAGGGCTGAAGTATGGAGAAGGACCATTGTAATGCTTCATAACTTGCAGCAGCATATGGTTTAAATGCCACACCTGTGCATTCTAAAAACAGTCTGTGAAAATCAAGGCAAACAGATGCTGGACTGATTGATTGACTGATATTATATGCTTTGACCTTTGCTCGATTCTCAGTGACCATTTACAGACATTCATCATGTGGCTCATGGTTCATCCTTTTTGAGCACAGATGTAGAACTAGGCTTTAAAAGAAGACTACATTTCTATTTCTTGTGTGTTATTTAAAAGCCTCTTCATGACACACAACACTGTGTCTCATCTGTAACTTCTGTCTTGGGAGCTGGTCTCTTGTTTCAGTTCAGGATCATAACTTAGATTTGTAGAAAAGGAATACCAGCTTTCTGCTCGAAAGCATTGTTTTCAGAAAGCTAATGAGTATGAAATTAAATTCTCCACTGAATATTTACTGCCATGTCACCAGTTTTTCAGAACTTCAGCATGCAGATTCTTTCGCAGTGGGGAACATCCTCAAAAAATGGGCAGACTTTTTAAGAAAGAGATATATCTGCAAAAATTACTGTCTTCTTTTTCTTCTAGTACTGCAAAACATTCAGGCATAATTTGACTTTCCTAAACTATAAATGTCTTTTTTACCTATAAAATCTTGTTGAGGACATGCAGATAGAAAACTAAACATTCTGAATTATGATTTATACCTAGATATTCCCAGGTAGATATGGATATGTTATAATTATTTATAAATGTAGGCTTGCCACATATGGTAGATTTAGTGTTGATGGTATTGTTTGTGTGAAATGGTGTTATGCTTGATAGCACAACAAAATTGAAATTGAAGCAGAAGTACGCTGTTATTTGGGTCTCTGACTGAAACAAAAGCATCACATAATCTGGCATGTCCTTTCATTGCTCTTTTCTCTTTTTTTTCCTTGCTGCTGGATTTTTCTTCTAGCCTAAAGTAGAGTAATTGACTCATTCAGGTAGTTTCAAAGTCAAAGCATTTTAGTCAGCAAACATGATGCTTTGTAGGATTACTAAAATTTCAGAAATGTAGGTTAGGGGTTTCTTTTAACATTGTTTCGTTAACATGTTTTGTTGTTGGGTCAGAAGAAGACTGTGATGCACAAAACTACTGTAATTTGGAAAATCTCTAAGAAAGTGAGGCATACAAATCTAAGCAATGAAAAATCACCTTTATCATGAGAGAAAAAGATAAGCTGGTTTCTACAGTCATACTAGAAAATCACTGCTGAATAGTACTTTTTAAAATGTTAATTGTTTCCTGTATATTCTATCGTCTTTAGGCCTGAAAATTTGTTTTCATGACCACAGGGTCACATGTCCTGCCAGCAAGCCTGTTCTAGCATGGGCTCCTCTCTCCAAGAAGCCACAGGTCCTGCCAGGAGCCAGCTCCAGCACGGGCTTCCCACAGGGTCACAGCCTTCTTTGGGCATCCCTCTGCTCTGGCGTGGGATGTGGATATCTGCATCTCCATGCTTCTCCATGGGCTGCAGGGGCACAGCACTGAGGGCTGTTTCAGGGATATGTGCAGGGATATTTCTGCTCTGGTGCCTGGAGCACCTCCTGCCCCTCTTTCTTTGCTGTTGGTTGTTGTTCTCGCAGATTCTCACTCCTCACTTCTCTGGCCACAATTATTTTTGCACATTAATTTTTTCCCCTTATTAACTATGATATCCCAGGCACTACCACTGTCACTGATGGGATCAGCTTTTACCAGTGGTGTATCCATCTGGAATTGGCTCTGTCTAACATGGGAGAAGCTTCAGGCTGCTTCTCAAAGGAGCCCCCCCTGTAGCACTGCTGCTACCAAAACCTGGCTGCACATACCTAGTACAGTAGAGGTTAGTAGAATTTTATTTTCATCAAGTCATATCAGTTACAGAAATTTTTCTGTATAGTTCCTGTTGCCTGAACACTGGAGAAGTTTTTTTCCACTCTCATGAGTACTGCCCAAAAATGATGATGCAACTATTTGGTGTTACTGTCAAATGCTACTATAAATTAGCTGTTAGGATACAAAGTTAGTGTATTGATTTTTTTTCCATCTAGTACATGCTCTTTTTATAAACAAACTTGATCATGTGCCTATTGATATATTGCAGATGTAAATTTTATTAGAAAATGGACTGGAAAGTAATAAAAGCTTTGAACAGGCAATCATTATCAGCAAATTCCATTAGTAAACAGATATATTTTCAAACAAGCTCATTGTTTTTTAAGGAGATTTTGATTATTCCAGGATGCTAAGATTGACTGATGCAAGATGGTCCCAAATCATTTTAAAAAATAAAGAGAAACCTTTTCAGCGACTTGTGGGGAATAGAAAGGTTTCCATACAAGTTGATTTTACATATATATTGATTCACAATCAAAGCAACAAGGCATGATAAGCTAGAAGTTACCCAGGCAGATCCTGTGGCAAGAGTAAGTCTTTGTTTGAAGCTGGATCATGGATTGACCCTCAACAACAGTGTTTGAAAACGTCACACTGTGATGATGTCTTCAAATGCTGTTAAAATGCCAGGACTCCTTAGTCTTGTCTTAGGGAAATGAATTTATTGAGCCCTATTGTAGGAAAAACAGATAACTGGGTACTGAAAGCAGACAACCAGTGAGACAAGAAGGAAAGAGGGTGGATACTGATGTAAATTCCCAGTACAGACTGGGTGGGTGAGAATTATAGCCAGAGACAGCATCACTGTCTCACCTGTGCTGCCACTGCAGCTAGCAGTAACTAATGAGGTAATGTATTCTGCAGATGCAGAACAGGATGGAAGCATTATTGCTGGTTTTTCCTTAAGGCTCAGGCACCTGGTTCTACTCTATGTTTTCTGCACAGTACTACCAACAGCTCACATTATAGCAGCACCATTGTTTTGATGAATTGCTTATTGTTGTAATAAGAGTGCGTGCAACCTCCATTTTGCAAGATTACTATAAAATCAGCAGGTTTTTTTAAACTCCACACATTTCTATTTTAAATGCTTTTGTAAATCAATTTAGTATGTCAGAGAGTTTCACTAGAAATGTGAAAATAACTCTTTTATAGTGAGCTAAGCTTGCAAAGGGCAGTATGCTATCATTTTACAGTCCAGTACTTTCCATTTCCCATTTCTGAGATGTGCATCTCAGCTCAAATGACAAGTATTTTTGCACATGATTGTTAGGCGCAGTAGTTTACCTTACATACAGATATAGGGGTCCTGATGGCGTGGATAGTCCTTGATGGCCTTAACAAGGCCCACCTAGGACCTCTCCACACCTCTGAGTGAGGGTTCCATTTAAGCCTAGTCCAGGACCACCGAGGACTAGGCTGTCTGAGCCCTGTTGTCGGGGTGTCTGCCGCTGTTCTTGTTCCTAGAGAATGGTGTGGATTTCCTGGCTTGACCTTACTGCTGACTTGCTGCCTTGCCATTGTCTGATGACCACTGGGCTGTTGGCAGGATCCTGTGCTGTCACCCCCCTGCCCTGCCCTCCCCTGTGTCTGTGGCACTGCATCCTTCAGGTGTAGTACTGTGGCCACTGGCTCGCCTCACCTGGAGCTATCCCTGATCTTGCTGCACCCTTGTGATGAGCTGCATTCCTCCCATTAAATAAATAAATTTGGTGTTGCCAGAGCTTTTGGAGTAGCTCTGTACGTGTACTGCAAGGCTGCAGAGCTTTGGGGCAACGGGGAGGATGCAGCTCCTACCAGAACCAGCTCCAAACAGACACTGCTGTTGCTCAAACCCTTTACACGTGGCATTAGCAATGCGTGGCTTGTGACAAGCAGGCAACTTCTCACTCTCTGCAGTATTTTGAAAACCTGTCTAAGAGAGATTCCTACACAATATTCTCTGCAAGCACGTGGATTTTGCGTGTTTTCAAGTCCTGCTGCTTATAGTAGCACAGAAAATGTATTGCTGCTCCAGCATTTGTGATTATCCCAACTTCCATTTAATGGACACTCACTAATCTGCAGAAGTCATGTTGCTAAATCACAGAAAGATTTGAAGGCAGAGGAAAGGACCCAAAGCTTCAGAAGCACTATTGAGCTCACCAAGCAGTTTCTTTTCAGTGGAATAGGTCAGAGTAGTTTAGGTGCCTAAAGCCTGTGTTGAAGATCAGAAAACCCTGTCTCTTCCTGCCCATTGTGGGTAGTAGGCAGGATGCTCTTCTGCAAACTGATGGGATTTGTTTCTTTACTTTTCATAACATGGAAGAATGTCTAATACATACTGGGTTCTACATTGTGGGAAACGCTGATGTGTCCTGATGGCCGTGCACCATTGTGTAAATAATTGATTATTTTGTAGGTCAAAGACATGAATCCAGTTGAGTTATTTCCTAATATGTCAGTTCAAGAAATAATAATCTGGAAGATGGAATCCTGATAATCAAGAGCTAGTCTGGCCCAGTTAGCAAAAAAATAAACCACTAAACTGCAGAACTAATACACCTCATGAGTATGTCTGAAACCTGTCTGAAACCCTCCTTGTATTTTTAACCTTTCATAGCATCCTGCAGTCATCAATTTCACAGTTTTATTTTATTTTATTTTATTTTATTTTATTTTATTTTATTTTATTTTATTTTATTTATTTTAATTTCACGTTTGATCTACACTTACTGCCTGATTATTTCCTAGCATGTTCTCCAGTTATCTTGCTATGATACATAGAGGCATATCTTTCTTCCTTTTTTATGTCAATGGGTATTTCCTGTGAAATATTTCTTTCCCATGCTGAAATCTAGGTAATTTCCTGTAATATGCAAAATATTCTGTAATTGTGTTCATCTTCTAGGATTCTTTATTGCAATGGTTTGTCCAGACCTTTATGAAATTTTCCAATGGAAACTGTGGGTTCAAAAAGTGACAAAATGATTTCTTGTAGGTTGCTCTCTATTTGTTCTAGAATGACCCTCAACATCCAGTTGCTGCCTGAATTCCTGGTTTAGTGTTTTCCTGACATTTTCAGAGAACTATCCACAGAAGTTCTCATAGTTTTTTCTTAGTGAAGATGGTTGACAGGGGGTCCTCAGCATCCATCAATAAAGATATTTTTTCTTTCTTGCATTACTTCTCACTTTGCTGTTGAATTTCAACAGCCGTTTTATCACTTGGTTGCTGAGGTTTGCTAAACAGAATATAGCAACAACAACAACAAGAAGTTATTTATTATAGCTGGGAAAAAAAAAAAGGCCATCAGACAATGACTTTTCAAGTGATACTTACTTTTCAGTGACACTTTTGTGCTTAAGCCATTGTCAGAAACTGTCACTAGGTCAGCAGCTGTCATAGGACCAAGCAAATTTTGGAGAAGTGTTTTGAGGTGTCCTTGCCAGGAATGATCACACTGCTATAAAAATATCCACAGACATCTACAAGAACCCTGTCTTGGAAAAGGAAATGCTAAAAGTTTTTCACAGCAATTTTCAGAGGCAGGTCCTTAAATTCTGATGAAACCTTGTCTCTTTGCACAAATCTGTGGGTCCTGACTTATCAGGGCAGTAAGGGGCTCCTAAAAATTCTGATTCTTTGCTGAAATAGCAGGAAAACAGGGCTTGTATTTGAATCTAACCACTGCGTTAGTCTACAGACAGATTAAATAAATGAAACAATGAAGAAGGAATAAAGGTTTAATTAATTTCAAAGAAGTTTTAATTCATGCTCTTGTTCTGTCACATTTTCTTCCTTTCATCAATAATCTCCCCCCCACTTAAAAAAAAAAATGTGTTCACAAAGGATTAACCTTGCCAAAATTACCTTCTACACTGAAAGTTGTTTCCATTTAAATTTTTCTGGACATTTCAAGCATTCAGCATGACGAACAACAGAATGAACTCCCCAGTTTAAAAAAGTGGGTCTGTAGCAAGAGATTACAAAGAGCTTACATTTTCAGAGTGTCCAGAGAAGAATATGGAAATATGTAAATTACTTGTTTGAAACTTAAAAATAAAAACAATTAGGTCAAATTGAGTGTTCCCTAATGAAATAGACATATTTTTTAGTTATAGCTGCATTAGACAGACAAAAAGCTTTTTTTTCTCCAATAATCTAATGCATAGAAGATACTCCTAAGAAACCTATGAAAAGTGGATTTGGGGATAGAAAATACTATTGACTAAAATAACTGGTGTTTTTCCTGGAATACTTGTTTTGTAGATTAAAATCACAGTAGGTTTTACAGGGCTGTGTTTTGAATTTGTGCTGGAAACAAGGTTGATACCACGGGGATGTTTTAGTCACTGTGGAGTAGGGCTTGCACAGAGTAAAGACCTTTTGTGCCTCTCACCTCATGCCACCAGTGAGAAGACTGGAGGGGTGCACAGGGAGTCAGTCTTAATTTTATCTCTCCTTTTCATCTCTCACTGATGCTCTGTCTGACACTTGAGATTTATTTTATGATGATTAAAATAGAAAATGAATTATTAAAATGAAATCTGCATCTCTGAATATTCTGGTTTATCTGTAAATATCCAATTGTACTGTTTCCTTTACCCTAAATGCATTTACTGTATGTATCAATAAAATGATGAAGTAGAAGTTTTTAACAGATTCTCCTGTTTTTACAGCAATTCAAGTTTTTTCAGTTCTAAAATTTCCTTTAGTAATTTTATTGTTTTTAAATTTTATTTTTTTTATTCTCTCAGCATCATCTTGCCAGTATATCAGTTGTGCCTTTATCTAAAATACAGAACTCCTAAATGTCTGTAATCTAAGGTTACTGTTAGTTTGGAGGGGAAAGAGGGAAGTTAGGTGCATGAGTTTTTATTTTCCATTTCAGTCAGAGCATTAAGCCAGTCATTGCAACATGCAAACCATGCAATAGTTTCTGGATTACTGCATTCAATAAAAGAATTATGTCTTGTCTTCACAAAAAATGCAAATGGCATGCAGATGTAGGCTATTTATTAAAGAAGTTACTACACTGCTGGAGCAAGGCTGGAAGAAAGAGATTTAAGAATATATCTTATACTTTTGTAGAAGCATCATGTTGTATGAAATAGAGGTTTTCCTAGCACTCCTGTAGCTGATCTTTCAAAAAATATTTCTTGAATTAGGCTAGACATTTTTTGCAATACAGACTTGCATAAATATTTCTTTTGTAGCAGAGATCCTTTTCCTGGGGAAACACTTTAAAAATAATTAAGAGATTGGCAGGATTTTATTCTGATTTTTTTTCTCCCCTGACCAAAACTTATGGAGGTTCCTCAGAAACCTCCAGGAAATTAACACTTGGTCTATGTCTTGTAAAGAAAAATTGTCCCATTTAGGAAAGTCTATACATTTGAATAGTTTGAAATGGCCTTTTGAGGTGTCATGGCATATGTTTCGATTTATTTCTGCGTATTCCTCACTGTCCACAAAGCCTTGACTTCATCAGCATCTCCAAGGGGAGGAAAAAAGTAGTTTCAAAAGATGAGCCATTTTCCCCTTAGCACAGGAGGCAGTGCACGTGCAGGTGGGTCTGCTCCCTGGTCCTACACTCAGCTGTATTTCTCCAGTGCTCCTCAGTGTCTGCAGTCCCGTGAGATATTGCAGCACTCAAGAAGTGGGTGCACCCTCTATATTTGTATTTTGCAGAGCAAGTCTCTCCCTATGAGCAGATCTATACACACAGCTCCCAGACCCGCGACACTCTCTGCTTTATCTTTTTTTTTTTCTGGTTTATTCTGAGTCATCCTGCAGCTATTAACAGAAAAAAAAATTCTAGCAGATGACTTTTTCTTCAAGATTGAGGAGCACAACTAACATATTTAGATAGTTAATAAGATTATTTTCTACAGTTTAGATTTATCTTCCACAGCTTTTTCATTTTATTGGGAATCATTTTTGACCTTAGATTACTTTCACTTGGTAATAGCAAAAATAAAAAAGCAAGTGGAAGCTGCTGACTGTATTTTCTTATGAGCTTGTACTTAAAAATTTAGCAGATGTTCTGGAATATACAGTTGAATGTCTTGTCTGGATCGATTCTTTCAATTCCAGGAACAGAGAAAGTGTAGAAGATGTGTCACTTGAATTATGATAATATTATATTTTTCTAGCTGAATTTATTTAAAATCAAATTTACACAGTAAAATTAGCATAAAACTATTGACGCTTTTCTGGAAATCCATTAAAAGAGTGTTTCTGATCAAGTCAAGTGCTGAAGTGTCCCAATATAGAAAGTGTTGGGATACCATGGTGATTGTATCTATAAAAATCTATACCCTGTCAAATTTCAGGGATTAAGAGCAAGCACACTCTGCAGTATACCTTGGGAAAAGTAATTAGTAGGAAAAAAAAAGACTGCAGCACATAAGTGCTGTGATTTTCTTCACATGTCTGAACACAACCTAGCATGTTAGCTGTTTTGAGTGTCACTACAGTTTGACAGTAGAGACCAAGAGCTGAATAGAAACTCCAACAAACTATACTAATTTCTGGAAGATTTATAATGCAGTGCTGGAGATTAAGGCTAATTTTTTCAATGTGTCCATTCGTTTGTTTTATCAAGTTTCATTGCTGTGAAACTCAATGAACTCGAACCAATATGAAGTGTGGCCACTGCAAGAAAGCCCTGGCCCTTAAACTCAAGTTCCCTGCTATCAGTGAGCTGACCTGATCAGAGCCATGTAAAATTTAGATATGGGTTCCCCTCTATCCACCATGTAAAACAAAAGCTTGTTCCAGAAGCTCACTACTCTCATAAAAGAATCCTAATTTTCAACCTGAATTTATTCCTGTCTACTTTACATTTTTTTTGTGTTAGTCTCTCTTGCAGTTTATGTGATTCTTCTACCACCACACTGGTTCTCTTTCCATCTGACACCATCCTACTTCATCTTCCTACACCTTCCTTCATTCCTTCGTTTTGTAAAAAAAATCACTTGTCATTCCTTTCCACATCAAAGCCTTCATTTTGGTAAAATGAGCAAGTCATGCTCTTTGAGTGCTGTCTGTGAAGCCAACCTTTCTCATTTCCCTGTTCATGCTGGGAGATTTTTCTCTCCTGCTTTTGCAATCTTACCTCCTTTTCATATGAGGATAGCTAGAACTTTATGGAGATTCCAGATGAAATCTCATGAGTACAATATACAATGGCATCATTTCCTGAGCCTCTGCAAATACTTTTATTGATACAGTCTACCACTGAACATTTTTTTTAAATTTAATGTTATATCTCTTGGGTGAAAGAGATTGTAACATCTGTCTTTTGCCACCATTTGTGTTATGCCCAGGTCAGTAGGTGCTTAGGCCCTACTGTAAAGTTTAATAATAAGTTTTATTAGTAGTGTCAATGAAATGCATCTCTCATTACTTGAGAATGTTGGTGATATGCTTTATTAATCCTTGGTTTCCTCATTTCTCTCTGTATTTTTAGATAACTTGCTTCTTTTTGCATGTGTTCATTTTAGTATTTTTACTTCTCTTCTGTGGCTACCCTTCAGGAAATACATAAAAGTTTACCAATCTTACTGTTGCATATTTAAATCTTGTTGCAATGTAACTGTAAAGATTACTCTCCCCATAATAAAGTGTACGGATTTTTTACAGGAACTATATAAACAGTAGTCAGCATTATAGTACGTTAGAAATAGAATTGTAGAACTGTAGAATTGATTGGGTAGGAAAAGACTTTTAAGATCATGAAGTTCAACCATCAACTGAGCAGTACCACCATGTTCACCACTAAACCATATCCTCAAGTGTCATACCCACACGTTTTTTGAACACTTCCAGGAGCGGTAAATCCAGCACTACCCTGTACAGTCTGTTCCAATGCTTGACAACCCTTTGTGTAAAAAATTTTTCCTCCTATCTAATTTAAATCTCCCCAGGTACAACTTGAGGCCATTTCCTCTCATCCTATTACTTGTTTCCTGTGACAAACAACTGGCCCCACATGTCTACGACCTCCTTTGAGGTACTTGCAGAAAGCATAAGGTCCTCCTTTTATCTCTGTTTCTCCAGGCTGAACACCCCCAGCTCCCTCAGCTGCTCCTCACAGGACTTGTGCTCCAGACCCTTCCCCAGCTCTGCTGCCCTTCTCTGGACACGCTCCAGCCCCTCAGTGTCTTTCTGGCAGTGAGGGGCCCAGAACTGAGCACAGGATTGGAGGTGTGGCCTCAGCAGTGCCCAGCACAGGGGGACAGTCACTGCCCTGCTTCTGCTGGCCACACCATTGCTGACCCAGGCCAGGATGCCACTGGCCTTAATAAAAACAATATTCATAATAAATTCTAATGAGGCTGCTATTTAGATGGCAACATATTTATTGGACCAAATATAACTGAATTTATGCAATGACTCATAAAGAAAAGTGTTAATTTTGTTATACAGACTGTATAGACTGCAAAAGTATACAAAAAGGAAAACAGCAAGAAAAAAGACAGAATCTTACTAGAGTTTCTGATGTAATAAAGCAGACTTTTATTGTATATAAAGTGTGCTTTTATGACTTTAAATTCAAGATGATTGAAGACTGAGACATATAAATGCATACATTTCATTTTATACAGCCATAGAAGTGTGATTTAATGATTGTAAGTTGCATAAAATATTTCTTAGTTTACTTAATATGTTTTATGTACAAAGAATGTATTTACCTAACTTGAAAAGAAATAAGTCTCAAAATCTATTGTTACATTTAACACTGAAACCACCATTGTTTCTAGAACCTTACACTATCCTAATCCTAGCAGAGCTGGGACCTTCTTTTAAGGGAACTAAATGCAAGAAAGTTTGAGGTTGGAGTCCATCCAATATGAATCCTGTTCTTGCCATTGCATGGCTGAAGAACTGACCTTTGCTGGCTGCACAGGGTTCTTCAAGGAAGATCACAGAATTCTGGAATGGTTTGTGTTGGAAGTGACCAAAAATAACATGTTCCAATTCCTCAGCTATGGGGAAGGACACCTTCCATTAGACCAGGCTACTCAAAGACTCAGCCAGCCTAGACTTGAACCCTGCCAGGGATGAGGCCTCCACAACATCTCTGGGTGACTCGATCCAGTATCTCACCACCCTCTGAGTAAATTGTTCCTAACATCTAAGTCGCTCTTTGTTTATAACCATTACCCATTGTCCTGTCACTATCTGCCCATGTAAAAAGTCACTCTCCCTCTATTTTATTAGCCCCCTTCAGGTGCTGGAAAGGCACAACCAGCTGTTTCTGGAGCAGTCTTTCCTTCGTGCTGAACAATCTCAGCTGTCTCAACCTGTCTTCATAGGAGAGGTCTCATAGGAGACTCCAACAGGTCCACGTCCTCCCAGTGCTGTGAGCCCAGACCTGATGCAGCTCTGCAGGTGAGGTCTCACCAGAGCAGAGCAGAGCAGAGCAGAGCAGAGCAGAGCAGAGGGGCAGAATCCCCTCCCTGGCCCTGCTGCCCACGCTGCTCTGGATGCAGCCCAGGACACATTTGGCTTTCTGGGCTGTGAGTGCACACTGACAGCTCATGGCCAGCCTCTCATCCACCAGCACCCTCAAGTCCTTCTCTGCAAGTCTAGTTCAAAGAATCCTTTTTCTAGCCTGTAGTTATCACTGAACATGCTATTTGATGCCTTGTATTAATGATGTCAATGAAATCCTTATGCAGTACTTCTGAACTTTGGGGAAAGTAATTTACAGTTTTCAGCTTTTTGAAAATCATGGCTAGTGAGGCTACTTGCGGGACCATTACAAGTATTGGTCAGTTAAATTTTCCACCTACAAGTTTGCTCTTGGAACCAATGTGACTCTCTTTACTGACAATGTTAAAACTCATAAAATGAAAAGAAAAAGAAATCTTGTGTCCACAGAAAAGTGATTATAATAACAATTTTGAATTAATCTTCTGGTTTATTTATTATTCATGTGTAGCTTTTTCATCTTAGAAGTAAAAGCAGTCTCAAGGGAACTATCTTTTTGTTTGGTTTTGTATAATGCATAGCACAAAAGGATCTTTTTAGAACTGTGCAAGTAGCCTGGATTGTTGCCTGGACCAGGAATAAGTTGGCAAAAAATAGTATTTTCTATTCATTATTTGCCCTTTGTGAAGCAGCATGATGTTGCCTTTAAAAGCATATGTCTTTGAAGACTATGTCTTATGTCATTAAAAAATTGTGTGAGGAAAAAAGGAAAAAAAAATTAACAACTTAATCACTAAATAACTGAAAAGGAAGATCTAAATTCAACACAGAGACATATAAACCAGTACTTTGTCATAAATTTAGTAGTTGCAGTCATTGCTGTGGTGATCTGGGGTCGTCATCCCAATATTTTATTCTAGTGTTCACCTATGAAATTTAGAGGTGTAATAAAACAGCAGACCAGTCCACGTCAGACTGATCTTGAAAGAGAAATATCTGAAAATACGTAATTTCACAGGTTGCTTGTATGAGAACTACAAAAGCACAAAGCAAATCCAAATTTTTTCTGGAATAGATCACTTTAATGTTATTTAGAGAAACAGTGGCTGTGGCTGCTATGTATCCAGAGTAGAGTCTGACTGGAAAAGTGTTTGGTCAGAGGTATTTTTGAATTGTCAGAATGTAAAGGGATTTTCTTCTAATCATTCAAATTTTGGATATTTTTACATGACAGTGTCTGGGCTGTACTGTGTGGTAGCTCCTGAACTTGATAGCAGAATCCACTTCAGAGGAATCGAGCACTTCTCTGGAACTGTGGTACCATTGCCTTTCATTTAATATAGGTATTCTTAAATTTGCACCCAGTAAGAATAAAATCAAACCATAAAACTTCTCAGTAAGCACTGAAGTGGGATTCTTTCCCTGTTCTGATCTTTGAAAATTCAAACACTGCACATTCATATAAAGAGAGTGAAGGCAAAATTTCCTAGCACTCTGAAAAAATGCAATATGAGTTGGCTGATAGGTCAATTTGATTTGGAATGAAATAATGACGTGATCGACCCATCATATGTGAAGAAAGCTTGAATTTCTTCTCAAACATAATACTGTCAGGACACACATGGCCTTCCATGAGCTATGGGGCTTTACTTACTCTAGGTATAATAGTGCATATAGAGTCTTAAGTGTTAAATATGTGTTGAATTTTTACATGCCCTGATAGAAGATGAACAAAATTTTTCTGTGGTAGAAGATGTTATTCCATCTTCTGGCACTAGAGCAAATTTCTCTGCAAGCTGTTTCTTCATCACTGTTCCTTATTTATCGAAAATAGGTGGAATATTTTCCAATGTTGCCAAATTACTCTAATAAGTCTGGTTCATGATGAGCGAATTCATAGGCATCTCAACAGTTTCTTTACAATTAAAAAGTTTTTAAGACCTCTGTATGCTCGTATTCTGCATAGAATTTCAGCATGTGAACTACCTTAAGTGGTTTCAAAAGCTGACCACTCTAATATGCATTCCTGAAGCCAGTTACAGAATGCCAGTTTCTCTGAAAGGAAAAAATTCAGAGAATGACAATTACATAACCCCTTGCAACAAAAGCCTATGTGCTAACACACACTATTGACTTATGGAATATTTGGTAAGAGGGATTTTGACTGAAAATGGGAAAAATATTTCTGAGAGGAAGAGAAATATTTAACTTTTAGTGTCAAGTGCGTGATATCGAGTCGTAGAGAACTTTTTCTTTGACAGTGCACATTAACTGAATCTAATAGAATTCAGCTCAGCCTGACAAAAAAAGAACTAGACAGAGAGGTTAGATAACATAGCTGGCCAAAATGTTTGGATATAGCAAACATAATCCTTTGTACAAGACAGGCTTTATAAAAGTCCTGTTCAGTATGAACTTACTGGAAAGATGAAAAGCAATAAGAAAGTTAAATGTGTGCTATCTGTGGATGCGGCTTTCAAAACTCTGAAGATTCAAAAAGGGATGAAGAGTACAGTTTGATAATGCAACATGGAAAGAGAAAATTTGCTAGCAAAAAAGGTAAAATTGGTTCATTACATTTGCATTACATTTCAGCAAATAGGAATTAATGTCCAGAGAGATCTAAACTATGCAATCAGAGATATAGTTGTGAAAACACTACTGCCTTTAGTTCTTCATGAGATTGACGCTGTAACTTTGTTGCTATTGAAATGAGAGAAAATTTTCTGGTTAAAAAATCCATGAGAATTTTTCTGTAATTGTTGTCAACAACTTTTCTATATTAGTATAGTCTTCATTATTTTCTGACCTCAATACAGCTTATACAAATATTAAGCTTCATCCAAACAAGCACTTTGTAAAGAACTTTTTTTTTTTGTAATTAATGTGATGTTGTTTGGGTTTTTGACTTAAAAAAAGAATGAAGGAGTAACCATTAAACATGTGTATATCACCAAAGAATGAAAGAAATGTCAAAATCCTTAGTCCAAGGCATATGGAGCAGTGAATATTGTGCTAGTTAACTCAGAGCTCAGTATATAATCAAGGGGCACACTGGCTGTCAGTGAAATGATCTGGCTGCTTCCTTCCTTAGGATTAATACAGAGCCAAGGGTAGGTTATCAGTCACCCTAAAATATGTGATTCAGAAGTTTTCCAAATGGACAGCAATGAGATGAAACACTTTATACTTATAACACTTTAAACAGCTAAAATGCAAACTAAAATTATTTCATATATTCAGGAAAACATTAAGGATATAATGTTAAAGTCAAGGATCAATGTTTCTTAAGAGTGATCAATCATCTAGTTTCCTTTCATGACCACTTCACTATCAATCACGAATTCACTATACAGGAACTCAGGTCTTGCCATATGACCATCAAAGATTGGAGTAAGGAAGCTGAAGAAAAAAAAGCTTACAAAAGAGTAGATGTGATAAGTCACATCAATAGCTGAAAAGGAATGAAGCAAAAAAAGTCTACTCTTTTAGAGAAAAATGTAGGCATATTACAAGAAAAGTCATCATCACTGTCTGTAATTAGACATATATTTAGCTAGGTTATCAGACACTTCCCATTAGCTTTTGTCATTTGTATTGAAACTTTAATCACTTGGGCTGGAGTTTTCTATGCCATGACAGTAGCTTTAGGCCATATATGTTTGTATCTTCCTTAAATGTCAGGTAACACCACTGGAGTTTCTTTAAATAAAAACAAGTGGGAGAAAAAAAGCAGTATTTTTAAATTATGTTTTAAAAAATCAGAACTACTATTTTTAAGAACTGCTGCAGTTTTGCAGCTAAAACTTGAAATCTGTTCTATTAGATGGAGCCTTATTTGGTTGAGGATTACTCTGGATAGATTACCAGTGTAATAAAGATTTAAGACTTAAAAAGCAGAAGCTCTTTCAAAAGTTCCTTCTGAGCTAGATGGGAATAGAGGTTTCTTTAAATATTGCAAGGGGTCCCTGGAACTAGTTTACACTGAGTAATACTTTTTTCCTTCCAGCATGAATTGAATACCTCAAGGAATTTCTGCAGAAGTTTCTCCTTGGAGCCATGGAGAGTAAAGCATGAAAGAGAATATGATTATGTTTCATATAGCATTCACAACTGTGAAATGTAAGACAAAACATACCATCTCTCTAAGTTCTTTGATAAAGATATCTTATCATCAGGGCTGAATAGAGGTTCCATTTATCATGTCCAAAAATATATGTCTGAAGAGTGAGGGGAAGAGATCAGAGAGGACGAAGTTTTCACTGGCTTGTCTGGATAAAGTTTTATTTCTATGTCTGAAATTAGTATTGATAAGAAATGTGGGATGTATTGGAGATTTTAGATTTAAATTTGCTGATGTACAATTTTTTCACATTCTTTTCATGATATATGGGACCTTACAAGACTTTAAGGTTGTGTATTGATTATCACAGCAAAGAGGAAACATAGTGAAATAGCAATATTCCCTCCCTGAATAGGGACAGTAAGTGAAACTTGGAAATTATAATGAATAGCAGAGGTATTAATGTCACAGAAAAGTCATCCAAGTTGAATTAAAGCAGGAACTTCATCTCTACCTGAGTTGGGAGGAAGCCGAATAAAGGAAGAATTCCAGCTCTGATGCTGTGAAGTGAGAATGATATGGGAACATGTGGTCAAAAGCTTTTTGACTTGAAAGCATCCCAGGAAGTACATTTGGCCTAGCATGTCCTCAAATGTGTTGTAATTGCATATTTCAGTTTCACCTGTAACCTCTTTATTTCCAAATTCATAATCATTCCTGTCCACACCTTTTCCTAAAACCTTTATAAATACACCAGGGCTTAGCAGTACTGAACAGCCTAATACCACAGGACAAGACTGATGAGGATGAAAACAGAGATCTGAAGACAAAGTGTTGCAAGGAAACAGCAGATGAATATATAGAAGGAAATACTGTCATTCTGGAGATAACACAGCTTCAAAGACAGGCTTGTAGAGCTCAGAGACTGGAAAAGAAGATGTTGACTGAAATATACTGAGCCATAGTCTGCAGAGATGTGTCTGGATGCTTGAGGCACTAAGCATAAGAAGTTCAGGAAAGGAACTTTGTGTGTCATCTCTTCTGAGGTTGCTTACAGATGTTGCCCTGAATTCCAAGGGTTCAAAGGGTAGTTGTTTTTCTATTAAACTAAGTGAATTGGTCAAGTAGCTGGAAAAGAGGATCCCTGATATCTACTTTCAAAATCAAAGCATTCATGATAGATGAAAAGAGTCACTTTAGCATAGGCTTTTAGCAGTTTTCTTCTTCAGCTATGAAATGAAGCTGATCCTACAATCTAAACTCACAGGTATTCTTGTGAAGCTGAATTGGCTAGTACCTTTGAAATACTTGCATGGTGAAAAAACAGGAAGAAAATAATTGTTTGTAATGCAAATTCTGAAAAGAACTTGGTTAAACAAACATATGAACACACATTGGGTTTAAAGATCAAAGCAGTTATTGAGAAGATATTAGTGAACTGTGAGAAAAACAAATGAAAAAGATCTATGTCAGGTCTGCGGCAAACATAAGCATAAAGAGGTGAATTACGAAGACAAATATTGTATATATAATTATAGTTACATCCCCTATTTTTTTCTATTGAATTTAAAGCACAAGTATTTAAAAACACAAAAGCCCTTCTTTGCTGTGTGGAATCAAATTCTTTTCTGGAAGCAAATTCCAAAATTGCATATATTAATAAAAATTGAATGAGAGAGAATCGGCTCCCCAGAAAACACCAGAACAGGTGGAGATGCCCAAAGGAAGCTGCAAGGATGGGGAAGAGCTAGAAGTGTCAGAAATGAAGAAGTGAAGTTGATCCTGGGAAGAAGAGGGAGTGAGAGGAATACGCTTTTGGGTTTGGGGCTTTTTTTCTGGGTTTTGGGGTATAGGGATTTTTTTGTGTTTGTTTCATTTTGGGGTGGGTTTTTTTTTTGGTTGGTCGATTTTTTTTTTGGTTGGCTTTTTGGTTAGTTTGTTAGTTAGTTGGTTGGTTGATTGGGTTTTTTGTTGTTGTTTTTTTTTTTTTTATCTTTTTTCCTCAGTATCATTCTCTGATTGTAATTGGCAATGGATTAACTTAATCTTTTCCAAGCTGAGTCTGCTTTGCCTTTGATGATAATTAGTGGGTGATATCTGTGTTCTTATCTCAGCCCATAAGTTTTTTAATCTGATTTTCTCCCCTTGTTCTGTTGAGGAGGGGGAGCAAGGGAGTGGCTTGGTGGGCACCTGACAGCCAGCTAAGGTCAACCCACCACAAGGGCTCTGAGCCTTTCCTTTCAAAGAAGGGATTGATTTTGCCTAATAAAAATTTGGAAAGAGGTGGTGTGCATTACAGAAACAAAATGTTTTTTCTTGAAATATCAAAAATGCTGAAACATCTGCTGTGTAGATATCGTATCTATTGAGATCAGAAATGTGGGTCTACAGTGGAACTGGAAAACTCTAGAAAGTCAGCATGTGCAGGTACTCTGTCTCTGCAGGCAAAGCAGGCAAATTACAAATGAATGCATATAATAGTGTTAAGTAAATGATGAAAAATAGCCATCACTTAATGAAGAGGCAGGTTAGGAGCAAGGCATATTACTTTTAGACACTATTCCACACCTGCTTGACTTTCTTCCTCTTGTTTGCCAGATACTAGTGAGTAGGTCATTTTCTTGAGAATGAAAACAGCTTTGTGAAAATTTAGGACCAAATGTGATATATGTTTACAATAAATGCAATAATTTAGCTGTCACATTTAGAAAAGGAGAGCAGAGTATGTGGATGCAGCATTACAAATACTAGTTTAGCATTTTATTCAGACACTGAATTTTCACAGTTTGCAGAAACAGGAATAGAGATGTCAAAGAGATGTCAAAAGTTTCCCAGAACCTCTATAGGGATGGATTGCTGTTGCTAGCGTATTAAGGAAAACATCTCAGAATCAAGAAGTCTGTCTGTATGGTAGATAAAACGTTACAAAAGGAGGCTGCAAAATATCTCCATCTAAGGTGACCATCACCAATAATACTGCATTATTAGCAATGAAGATAGATAGAAGTTTTAATGGTGAATAAATTAATGCTTTTCATTCTGATAGAAGCTTTTAGATGGAACACTTTACAGCTTTCTGATGAAGTGAATAGTACTTACAGGTGTACAGGGGCATACCCAGTCTATATCTGCTAAATTGCAGGCAAAATGTTAAAAATTGCTCCAAGAGGGAGAGAAAATGTAGATTGATACATTGTGAGAGATATATTTAGTCCTAAAATTTGATATGAATTTGCTAGCTTTTGAGTGGTGATCATAGAAAATGATTTTTGGGAGTGAAGAGCAGTCAGTCAGTAAAAAATAAGGATCAGAGATTCTGAGAAGAAAAAGTCTCCATTGATGGCAAATTTTGTCACTGTTAGGTCTCTCTCACTTCTTCTAAATACTCTCTGCAAGAGAAAAAATCCTAGCCTTTGAAAAAATTTTCTACCATGTTTACACTTAATTCTTTTGAGTGAGGCTAGTGAAGTTTACCATTAAAAAAACCCCAGAATATTATTCTATCCCAGTTTTTTTTGTGGCACTGGTGTTTTTGCGTTGTTGTTAGGGTTGTTTAGTTGGTTTGGTTTTTTGTTTTTTTTTTTCTTTGCTTGCTTTGGGGTTTTGATTTTTTTTTCTGCTTAAATTATATGAAAAACCTGCAGAAAAGTGCTAATGGATGTGAATATATATTTCCTTTTGCAGGTGCAGGGACCAGNTTTTTTGGGTTGTTTTTTGGTTTGTTTGTTTGTTAGTTGGTTGGTTGATTGGGTTTTTTTTTGTTCTTTTTTTTTTTTTTTTTTTATCTTTTTTCCTCAGTATCATTCTCTGATTGTAATTGGCAATGGATTAACTTAATCTTTTCCAAGCTGAGTCTGCTTTGCCTTTGATGATAATTAGTGGGTGATATCTGTGTTCTTATCTCAGCCCATAAGTTTTTTAATCTGATTTTCTCCCCTTGTTCTGTTGAGGAGGGGGAGCAAGGGAGTGGCTTGGTGGGCACCTGACAGCCAGCTAAGGTCAACCCACCACAAGGGCTCTGAGCCTTTCCTTTCAAAGAAGGGATTGATTTTGCCTAATAAAAATTTGGAAAGAGGTGGTGTGCATTACAGAAACAAAATGTTTTTTCTTGAAATATCAAAAATGCTGAAACATCTGCTGTGTAGATATCGTATCTATTGAGATCAGAAATGTGGGTCTACAGTGGAACTGGAAAACTCTAGAAAGTCAGCATGTGCAGGTACTCTGTCTCTGCAGGCAAAGCAGGCAAATTACAAATGAATGCATATAATAGTGTTAAGTAAATGATGAAAAATAGCCATCACTTAATGAAGAGGCAGGTTAGGAGCAAGGCATATTACTTTTAGACACTATTCCACACCTGCTTGACTTTCTTCCTCTTGTTTGCCAGATACCAGTGAGTAGGTCATTTTCTTGAGAATGAAAACAGCTTTGTGAAAATTTAGGACCAAATGTGATATATGTTTACAATAAATGCAATAATTTAGCTGTCACATTTAGAAAAGGAGAGCAGAGTATGTGGATGCAGCATTACAAATACTAGTTTAGCATTTTATTCAGACACTGAATTTTCACAGTTTGCAGAAACAGGAATAGAGATGTCAAAGAGATGTCAAAAGTTTCCAAGAACCTCTATAGGGATGGATTGCTGTTGCTAGCGTATTAAGGAAAACATCTCAGAATCAAGAAGTCTGTCTGTATGGTAGATAAAACGTTACAAAAGGAGGCTGCAAAATATCTCCATCTAAGGTGACCATCACCAATAATACTGCATTATTAGCAATGAAGATAGATAGAAGTTTTAATGGTGAATAAATTAATGCTTTTCATTCTGATAGAAGCTTTTAGATGGAACACTTTACAGCTTTCTGATGAAGTGAATAGTACTTACAGGTGTACAGGGGCATACCCAGTCTATATCTGCTAAATTGCAGGCAAAATGTTAAAAATTGCTCCAAGAGGGAGAGAAAATGTAGATTGATACATTGTGAGAGATATATTTAGTCCTAAAATTTGATATGAATTTGCTAGCTTTTGAGTGGTGATCATAGAAAATGATTTTTGGGAGTGAAGAGCAGTCAGTCAGTAAAAAATAAGGATCAGAGATTCTGAGAAGAAAAAGTCTCCATTGATGGCAAATTTTGTCACTGTTAGGTCTCTCTCACTTCTTCTAAATACTCTCTGCAAGAGAAAAAATCCTAGCCTTTGAAAAAATTTTCTACCATGTTTACACTTAATTCTTTTGAGTGAGGCTAGTGAAGTTTACCATTAAAAAAACCCCAGAATATTATTCTATCCCAGTTTTTTTTGTGGCACTGGTGTTTTTGCGTTGTTGTTAGGGTTGTTTAGTTGGTTTGGTTTTTTGTTTTTTTTTTTCTTTGCTTGCTTTGGGGTTTTGATTTTTTTTTCTGCTTAAATTATATGAAAAACCTGCAGAAAAGTGCTAATGGATGTGAATATATATTTCCTTTTGCAGGTGCAGGGACCAGAAAATACATCTATCCTGTCCTGTGAGCTGCTTATTACAAGGGGTGTCTGTTTCTATATATAGTAATATTTTTGATAATAGAAGACTCAAAAAGTGCTTGCATATGTTCTTTTAAACTATGTGTTCCATATCGTTTGTTTTCCTTGCAAGGCTATCTTCAGCCTTTTCAATTTAATTTTGTCTCCAGCTTGAACAAAATAATGCCAGCAGGGAATAAAGAATCCTTTGGTAGTTACGGTTCAGGACCTGTTGGCTCTCCTGATCAATACAGGTATTGGACTAGTAAGCTCACAGAATCACAGAATGGGTCAGGTTGGATGGGATCACAGTGGGTCATCTGGTCCAGCCTCCCTGCTCAAGCAGGGTCATCCTAAAGCAGAGGACTGTGTCCACACTGTTCTTGAATTCTCCAGTGAAGGAGACTCCACAACCTCTCAGGGCAACCTGTTCCAGTGCTCGGTCACCCTCACAGTAAAGTAGTTCCTCCTCATGTTCAAGTGGAACTTCTGTGCATCAGTTTCTACTCATTCCTTCTCATCCTATTGCTTGGCACCACTGCAAGGCCACAAGGACATACTGCTGGCTCAGGGACAGCTTGTTGTCCACCAGGACCCCCAAGTCCTTCTCTGCAGAGCTGCTTTCCAGCAGGACAGCCCCCAGCCTCTGCTGGTTGTTATTCTCCAGGTGCAGGGCCCTTTGTTGAACTGCATTAGCCTTCCCTCCGCCCAGCTCTCGAGCCTGCCCAGGTTAAATTTCATATGCTTTCACATGCAGAAATTGCAGTGTTCAAACCTTAAGGGTAAGTCAAGCCCATCCCAGTGAAATCTCACTGCACCAACAGAAAATGTTTTATAATGGAAAAGTCACTGAAAGGTATATGCTTCTTCACAGGCTCCAGAAAGATTATCATGTTATAATATCATGTTACTATATTTATTTCTTATTTGTCAAATAAGCCCTATAATGGAAAACTTAGGCTCAAAGAAACTAAGCGACTGCAAAGTTGTCAAAACAGTCCAGACAAATCCTGCAGTTGTCTTCCCTGGAACTTCTTGTTTACTTAGTTCATCACAAAAGTGATTGTCTGCCATGTATATCACATAGGTGAAAGTACTGATGGTGGTGCTTGCTCTAGGCTAAATAAATACAAGCATTGAGCAGAATGTCACCAGCAGAAGAGATAGAATTCTATTGTCTTTTAATATGGAATCAAGTCTCAGGAAACAGCTGATGAAAGAATAATTGAAAAATAAAAGAAACATGTTCTGGTGCAGAAGTGGCAGGAAATATATTTTTTTCCTTTGCAAGAAGAAATAAAAGAGATTTCACAAGTACTCCACTACAGCAAACAGATAAACCCAAGATCATCTATAAATAATAGTAATTGCAAGATGGCAGACCTGATAGAAGAATTTGGAGGATATGTTTGCCTTGAGTGTCTGAAATCCAAATAGATTTTGCAATTCTTTTACCAGGGTAGTCTAAACCCTTCGTCTTGGCCCTTTTGATCACTTTGGGGTGCTGCTTTCAGGCTCTCCTTAAGCTGCACAAATGTTCACTGCAGCAGAGGTTTGTGCAGTTACTGAACATTTGTGGTTTGGACCAATCCTACTGCAAGCCCTGTTCCCAAAGAGGGAGCTTTGGATAACTTTGAAATTTGTATGAATTTTTTACTTAAGGAGTAACAGAAAAAATATTACCTATAAGTAACTGACACTGTCCTTCTGAAAGTGAAGTTTCAATCTTTCAATTCAAGTGACTAGAACAGCCACTACAGACAAGAATTTTAGTTTTACTTGTTCTACAGCTGGACTTCATATAGATGCAGAATGCCATATATTACTAAAAAAGTATTTTCTTTATTTCATACAAATCCATATTTGACTACATGGAAAACAACCTTAAATAAGAGAAACACATAATGATGTGGAAGTGCTATTTTACTATATTTTCGTGAAATGAATACTTGTCTATACCCAGATGCCTCTGCTATTATTATTCAAATTGTTTCTAAGCTAAGAAGGGTGGAATCTGAAACAAACAAGAAATAGGCAAATCAAAACAAAAAATATATAAGAGGAAACTTTCACACAATATTGTCTTAATTATATTTTTGCCAACAATAGAGACAATTATAGCACTCAATTCAAAGGAATCAGGATTAGGAACAGTTTAAGAATCCTTGAAAATCCCAGATTATGGATACTACAACTGATTCCTACCCAGATCAAGAAAGACATGCTTTTTTAGGGAATATGCAGCAAATCTGCAAATAAGCAATCAACAATATCCACCAATGTCTGTAATATTCCTTAAAGACAGAATTTATGAGTTTAAAAAAAAAAAGTATTATCTACATAAAGAATTACATTTTATTAGAGTGCACAAGTATATTCTGCTTGTTACAGGTTAAATCCTTGGGAAACTTCAGTGTATCAAAAACCAGAAGTGCAGCTTTTCAAGGGAAACTTTTTGGGTTTGTTGTTTTGTTTTGTTTTGTTTTGTTTTGTGGTTTTTTTTGTTTGGGTTTTTTTGTTTGTTTTATTTTTGTTTTTTGTTCTCATAGCACTCTTCCCTCCTCTTTAGCAGCTTGTTTTTTGGCTGGATATTGTATTATGCTTTATTTTCACTTGCCTTTTTGATTCCTTGGATTGGAATAAAACAAAGCCACTCCATGTTGTACTTGAATGCTGAGCTCCATGGACTGCTCTAGTGTTCCAGCAGTCTAACTTTGATGCCCTATTTACATAATATTGCCATCAATTTCTCTAATTGTTTGATCCTGCTGCATCCATTTTAGGTTAAGCAAGTTAAGATTTTATTCCCCATTCATACTAATTCAATTCAGTTCATTTAATTTGTGACACTAAGGGCTCGGTGTGTTCTTAATGCACATAAAATGCCTTGGTATATTATGTCTGATGCATTCTTAGGGATTATTTAATTCAGTGAGTAATGTTAGTTTTCAGACTATTGCTGTTGTGATAAAGCAGGTCATGCACAGAGGTGGCTGGGGTGGATCCTTGGAGATGAAGCTAATACTAGGTCAGTAGCTGGTGTCTGATACATCACATGATGTGATGGCTGTGTTTCAAAAGCATTCTGATTTCTCACAGAATGAAACAGAAACAGGATCTGTACAGGCACAGGGGACCTCTGAAAATCATTGGAAACCAAATGCTATTGGGAGCCTGTCAAACCCAATGTAGATTTTGTTAAACAAATTTCCTCGAAACAAGGTTTTTCATACCTTTTCACATCAAGAACAACCCGTCCACCCTTCCTGAAAGGATTAATTTCATTTTTGATAGAAGCCACAGCAAGCTGTAGTCATAGCTAAGGACCTTAATCAGAAAAATTAAATTATTATAACAGCTTTTAAACCCAGTTTTGTACTTTGGAAAAATAGATACTGTAGCATCTGATAGGGGATACATCAGAGAAATTTTTAGTAACATTTGTTCCATGAAGATAACAGTAGCACAGCACTTCCTAGTCTAATTGCATTTGTGATATATATATATATATATATATGTATATATACCCAATGTGTATTTATAGATCTTACACAGTGGCATTCTGGCCTCCCTCTTGATGTTTTATCCTTAACCAATGAAGTCTTCTCTGCAGCAAATTTTCCCAGGAAAAAAATTAAATCTAGTTTTTCAGTTCTTAACTAAATAAAGGAAACTAACTTCCCCACCTGCTGTGGCTGGCTGAATACAGAAAGAAAAGCAGTATTAATTCAGAACAAAATCACACAGTGAAGATCCATTCAAAGCTATTCTCATGTTCTACTTGCTTTCCACAAGGAACTAAAAACATATATCTGAAGCAATTTTCTTTCCTAGGGGGTGCCTTTGTAAATGCAGTTTGATTGGGAACACACCTGCCATTCAGTGAGCAAATATGTACTCTGATCTCCCATGGATCTTGCCATCCACCATGGCTTCCAAATTATCTGGGGTGTGTGTCAACTCTGTGTATTACTAAATCCCCACCAGGGCATGTCAGATGAAATAAATAATCTTTTTGTAATGCCAGAAATCTCTGCTTGCTAGCATAAAGCTATGACTATCCCATATAAAGAAGCTGATTTTCCACAGTTTTTGTCCATTTTCTAATAACTGCACTACCTCCCATTTCCACGTGAGGCAAGAATTCACAGATGCTGATTTATAAACACTGTGACATTCAGAAAAAAAGGTAAGATGCAGCTACTAACCCAAATGACAATATTTCTGATTTCTGTGAAGTCCTGTTCAATTATTTTAAGGATCAATGGCCCCATTAACACTAGAGAGAAAGTGCAGCGGGACATTATGATTTTTTTTAACTCTCTGTCTTACCCATAATAAGCATGGCAAAACCTAAGATAGCTTTGACCTTTCACCTGATCATCCAAAGCATTTTTCAGGCATCTTGAAATTTAGATTCTTCTTACTTAGACTTGAAACAGATAACTTTATTATGTCTTTTGTATATTCTTCAAACATTAGATTTGACCCTGGAAGTACAGAACTACAGAAGTGTTTGTCTTCATGGAGATAATGCCTATTAACCTCACAATTTTATCCCAAAAGATTTAGTTCCTGGTTTGTTTTTTTCTTAAATCATGAAAAAAACTTTGATTGCTGTCTCTAAAGATGAGATTTCACCATGTATCCAAGTTTTAAAAGACAACAAAAGTCTTCTAAAATTTCCTCATAAGTATGTCTTTAAGGAAGTATCCCGATATCTACATCCTTTTTCCACATCTTCCAGAAAGGGTGACTGAGGATAGACTGCTCTAACCTCAGACTGCAGTTTGATGTCCTATCTGAATATAGACATATCCCCCATTTTCATGTGCACTTCTACTGAAACAAAAGCTTCTCTGTTTTTGCATTTTAATGGCTAGATGTATTTTTCTAGTTTCATATCTTAGGATCTTTCATATGTAGATATCATACCCAAACACCTCAAATCTTCAAAGTAAAAATCTTAGTCTCACAATGCTACAGTGATGAACTAAAAAATTATACTCCTTTTGACAGAAACAGGAATATGAAGTACAAAATGTAAGTATGTTTTGCAAGATAATATCTAATAAACCTGTCACAAGGAGGAGCAAGAACTCAGTTCTCACTAATTTGTGACTTATCAGCAGGGTCACAGGATGACCACTGAAGCTGCAGGCAAACTGCTGCTCAAGCTTACTGATCCTAGGGAATGTCTAAATAATGTGCTCACTTACAAGATAACTTAACCATCAGAGTTCTGATAAACTGTAATAAAAAACATTTTCATGCAGTTCCATCTCTCTTTTGTATTTGTGGCCGCATTATCCCAAGCTGATTGTATCACACTTCATTTAAGACATCGTAGTTTTCAGTGGTGGGAAACTACTTCCAGTGACTGACTCCTGAGAAGCCAGTCCCCAACCAGTGAGACACTAAGAGAAAGAAGGGAGGACCCGAGTGGGTTCCAAGATCACTGCTGATCTCCTTACTGCAGGCTGTATCAGGATGATGCTGTTCCATGAAGGCAAAAGCAAAAAACTAGAAGATGGACCTCTGCTATTTCCCTTGTATCACCTCTGGCTTTGCCCGGCATTTGGATGAGAGTGGTAATGCACGTGACCCAAGATGAAGTGGTGAGATAGTGAAAGGAAACAATCAGCAGAAGAAATATCAAAGGAAGAAATGTGAATTGACACTCTACAATGTTTTTTCTTCATTTTTATTTTCTTTTTAAGAGATAATGGTGTCAGGCATAGCAATCTTTCTGAAAATATCTTGCTCTTGGTTATCCTGATAGACATTCAGTACATGATATCTGTGATTTTCTAGAAATCTATCTGTGAATGCTGATACAGGTTTAATTATTTCTGCAGAAAAAAAGAAAAAAATTAAAAAGAGGAGTTCGTAGCCAAAAAGAACTAGTTTACATGTTGATCTGACCTATCTAGGCCAGACACAAAATTGTGACATCCCAAACCAAATTGTTTGCACACCAAAGGCTCTAAATGCGCTGAAGTATTTTCTCATTCTTCACTTTTCTTCTTCGTCTTTTATGGTATTCCACATGTCTACGCCACATTTCTTCCTATACACATAATTATATCTCATTGTTGTTTTACCATCCTCCCTACAGATGTAATTATAATATACATCAATTTTAAGATCAAGAGAGTAACAAAATAGGAAAAAAAGAAATGCACCATTCAGTCTATTGACTTGAGAGAAGATGTCATCTTTTCCAAATGACTCCTTTCTGGTCTGAGTATGCCACATTTAAAGGGTTAAAGGCCTCTGCATACAAGCTGGGAAAGCAGAAATATGTAGCTCCATGCTAGAAGGAGATAAGGGAGACTGTGAAATGCTAGACAAGAGAGAAAGAAATTTTAACTGGGAGTAGGTCAATCTTCTTTCATAGAGCAATGGCTATTATTAATTTTCTGCAGCATACATATCCCTCTCAGCAGAGTATTTATCTCTCCAGGTTACTGTTGTATAATAGTAAATTCTTAAGGTTTGCTTTTCTATTAGGTCACAAAGTGCCAGATAGCTTTACAGCATGTCCAAATAATTCAACATCTCACCAAAAAATAAAAAAAAAAAAGGTTGTAGCAGCTATTAATATATGTGGCCCTCAAGGCCAACATAGGAAAACTGGAGTGGAGCCTTTATTATTTTTTCCATTAATTTCTAAACTGTAGGTTTGCTGAGGTGCGAGTGGAGGATAGTGTAAATTTTTAAACAGTGGCACTCTCAGCAGTTATGCAGACTTCTATAAATACAGCTCATCTCAGAGGACTGTAGTATTTGAACAGTGCTCTCCATTGAAACAGCATAAAAGAACTTTCTATTAATTTGTGGAGCTTAGGAGGTTCAGTATCTGCTCACACCTTCCATAAGCAATCCAGAAGCAAGCCTAGCATTCTGCCGTCCGTCGCACTCGGTATCATCAGGTGGAGTTATACCTGAAATGAAAAAAATTATATCTTGGAAGTTTTGGCTTCTCCACCTGGCTCCATCCCCTCACCCCCCACTTTCTGTCCACGAAGGAGCGGAAAGAGTTAAGAATAATTTTTTTATGTTTCTGAAGCTGAGCAATACAGAGTTAACTGAAACAAACTATCGGAATGTTGTTACCGGATGGAAACTAACAAGTGTTTTATGCTACACTGCATTATGCATCCAAAGTCCTGTTGGCTGCATTCTTGAGCTGATTCCACTGCTCCTTTAGGTAGGGAGTGGGGAACAACTTGGTCTGAAAAACTGTTATGTGAAAATCACCTTGAAAATCCTGTATGTGTTACACTTCTTAACGAGTACAGACTTGTGATACTAGCATTATTCACATCTTACATAGAGCATGAATTTAGTTTATGGGCAAGAAATCTGAGTGCTCAGTTTATCCCTTGCACTCAGAGTCAGCAGTGAGGACTGGAAAATTCATGTAGAAAGATAAATTTCATTTGGCTGCAAATTTGTTCTGTTGCAGGAGTTCCTCATATTTTTTAATAGCAAAATATACATGCTAAGAGCATTCTATATAATGTTATACAGAAGAAAAAAAAAACAAATAAAGAGGAGCAGAATAAAGGTAGAAGTAGGGCTGTGATGTGTGATAAGGACAGGGAAGGGACAGAGCAAATCTAATAAATCTCAATATAAAGTAAATGGCTGGTCAAAATTTTTTATTGCAGTGGTGATGCCGCCTGCATGCTGTGGGAAGTAAGAGAGTAGAAATGGAATAATATTCAACTGAATTCAAGATAAAATTGTCTTGGGGACAGATAATTTTTAAATAAGTGACTCTATGTCAACTTTGGTAGTAAGGATTTGGAGCATTAGTAAAATCAGAAAGATAGAGGGAGAGGGGGAGTTGAAGGATGCAGGAGAAAAATATCATGTGGTAGGTGAATACATGTTAGGATTGTGGAATAGGTAATGGACTGATTTGGACGACTGGAAGCTTTGAAGAAAAAAATGAGAAAAGCGTGAAATGAGATAATGAAGAACAGGTTTCAGAAAAAAAGGAGATTAAGCTAGATGAAATGATATCTTTCTTTCAAAAGATAATTGGGTTATGTAATAGAAAGATCTTAAAACATCTAATCAATCTGGATCACAATATAATTCACCTTTTAATAATGCTCACAATAATTCCATATGGAGATTGGCTAGGAAAAATTGAGATAAATAGAAAAGGCTTAAAGTGAGTACAGCTGCCTTGAAAAAAAAATGGGTAATGCTGAACAAAAAACTCTTCAGCCTAAGGGTTAAGAATGAAAGTATTAAAGAGTAGTTTTCAAGAGCACATCCTTTGTTGTTGTGATTAATAAACTTACTCAAAAAGTAGAAATGTTCTAGTGAGATGTGTTGAATTTTTGAAAATGGCAGGTACTGTTAATATGGAGGAGTAAAAGAATGCTATGTAGAGATAATTGGCATTAGGATTGATGTAATGTAAATAGAAGAGCATATAAAATTATGAAGTACAAAGGACTTTAATTATTAAAAACTAATAAACGAAACCAGACAAAGCCCTTATAATAATCTTAGAGCTTATCAATGGGATGCCATGGGAAGGAAGCGTATATGAGTGCATTCATCAATCACAGGATAATTTGTGTGCTGCCATTGTGAAGTGATGGTGAAAAAAGCTAGTAAGAGACTGGGATATGTCAGGGGAAACATTTCCAGTGGAGGAAGGGAGAATATTAATGTGACTGTGGCAGGCTTGGATGAGACCTGATCTGGAATATTGTTCAATTCCTCATTCACAGTCAGGAGAGATGAATTTTAAAAAGTGCAAGAAACGGGCTGTTATGATGCTCAGGGGAAGGAAGAGTCTTTCATGAAAGGATGCTGAAAGAGTGTAGAATTTTAGCAGAACAAAAGCAGAGCAGGGATAAGATTGCTGTCTTTAAATACATCAGGATGGTAAAGCCAGAGACAGGAAGGAAGTGTTTAGGTTAAAGAATAGCATTGGCTCAGGAACAAGTGGGAACAAACTGTCCATGAATAAATTTAAGCTGGAAAGGAAATAAGGGCAAAATGCTCTGGTTTTTAATAATGCAACTTTTGGAAATTGTTTATATTATAATATTTTTTAACATTTATTACTTTACAGCATAGCATGGCACAGCACAGCATGACAAGATTGCCTTCTTCTATTCACAGGAATTTTACTCCAGTTCTCTGTTTCTTATTTTGTGTGAATGTGTAAATGCCTGCATGTATAAATATTTAATTTGCAGTAAAACTGGAGGTCATCTGGGATTATTTAAACAGAGATGCAAAAGGCAGGCCAACTCTGTGCATTTGCACAACAGTTCGAGTCAGGGATTTTGATTATTAGATACACTTACTACCCTGAAATAAGGTAAATGCTTAGAAAAGTGCACTTAAGGTAAGTGCTTTAGAAAAAGTATATCTAAGCATTATACCTGTAACATTTAGATAAAGTTGTGGATTAAATTGTTCAAATTCTGTTCCTATGCTCAAACCAATTTTGTTGACGTTGCCAAAGCCCAGAAAGATAGATTAAAACTGATAACAAGTAAGGCTAGAAATATACATTTGTGGTTCCATAATTTGTTTTTTATTCTGTGAAGAAAAGAAAAACCTCTGTGTCTCTGACCAGTTGGGGTTTGGGTTGTTTTTCTTGGTTTGTAGTTTGCTTTTTTTTCCTCCATGGGATTAACCTTTCATGAGTAAATGTATTTGAGTGGGAAGATGGTAAAGGAGTCTGTTATTGTAGTCTAGAAATTATACAACCTACCTAGAAAATAGTGTGGGAGAGTACATGGTCAATTTTGGGGGAGAAATATCTCAAAGAATTGTGTCATGATATTAAGCACTCTCAAAAGAATACCCAGAGTATGGAATTGAGACAAGAAGAGTGTGAATTATAGGGACCTTAATGTAGAAGTGGAAAGCTTAAAGCATGGGGCACAAAATTAAGTGATGGAGGAAAAACATCTACAAAGCCTTAAGAGAATCAAATGCTGGTTTTGTATATGATGTTTGAAAAGGTTTGAGGTGAAGGTGAAGTGCTGAGGCTCATTTTTCACGTTTCCAGTGAAATAGCAGTGAATTTCACAAGAATATGTGTATGATCAGAGATGGATCAGTTTTTGGTGTTTAGTATATAACAGGAGTTGATTTTTTGAGAAAATGTCTCAGGAAGATTGGCTTATTTTGTCCTCTCACTAAAGAAAAAAAATTTTGTGATGCTTTAGCTGCTTCAACACAGTACTGTTCCTTGGACATGTGTGTTACACAGAAAGAACATCCTCAGGAGGGTTCAGCATCAAACAGTTGCACAGTCTACCACCTGGTGAGCTGACCTGCTTTTTCTGAGTGCTGTTGCTCAGAGACACAGCAGAAATGCAGATCATTGTTTGTGCTCTTCTTTCTCTGCCCTTGATTTGGCTTTTGGTCTCCTGTTGTTTATTCATGTCTCCATTCCTCAGTTTTGTTATATTCAAACAGTATATTAAATTGTCTTTTCAAAATGATCACACCTCAGTTTACAATTTTAAACAAGAATAGTTTATTTTGCCACCAGTTTTTAATATCATTAACTTTTGCCACATATAATTGTTTCTGTAAAAGACACATGAAACTTAACATTTTCTGAGATAGCGTCATTTTTCTGAGTATTTTCTTTAACGTTGTTTCATTGCTCTTAGGCTGCCAAAACTTCTATCAGTAATGGATGGAAAAGCTACAATTATGGTTCTTAGAAAAAAAAGATAGGATAGGTCGTGTTGTTCTATTCCTTTAAAATGATATTGGCCTATTCACTAGTTACTGAAAAACTTTTTGCATGAATATGAGTAGAGACATTTTTAATGTACATTTATTGGCAACCAGCCAAGATCATCTTAAACAGCTCTTCAACCAAGCCTTAGTTTTACCTTTTCTGTTACCTGAACTTATGTCAGTGAGAAGAAGGGATGGGAAATTGCCACTTCAGTGCACCCAAGGTTTTCACCATGCGTGTCTGTTTGTGGTTCATGCTATCATCATCATTTTCTTGAGGATCAGAATAGAATTCTAGCAGTTTTATTTTGCAAGTTTCATTAATAATTTCATGTTAAAAGAAAACCACCACATCTTTGGATTTAGCTGTACAGTGTTATCTTATTTGGTTTTAACATGTCTGACACAGTGTGGGTTCAATGCCGTTGGTCTTGCATACCTTTCTTCCTGAGAAAACTCATAAGTGAAAAATCCTCAAACTACAACTTGAATTTGAATCAGTGTGGTAGTTTTCTTATACGAGTCTGCCAATAGTTTATGTTAAAAGTAGGAAATTAATGCCCTTCAATGAGATGGCAAATGAGAAATTTCCAAAGGGTGCCCTTTCAGTACTGAATTGACTGAATGTTTTGCTGCTACTGAGCTACAAGGCTGATCTGCTATTATGGGGTGTACCACAGGGACTAAGTGTGGGTAACACTTGTCAAATTATTTTGAAACTGAAATAAGGTGGTTTATTTTCAGAATTGCAAAATCTCTCTCTACTATCATTTCTTCATGATCAAAGATATCTTCCGGGCATGGGTGGCAGAGACAGTGATTATTCTCAACACTAGTTCCATTTGAATCTCTGAAGGAGAGGTAAGAACCTTTTCTATACAGGAAATCTGTCTGGGTTACCTACTTCTCGCTGTGGCATCTAATTTGCATGGAGGTAAGAAACTCCCCATGTCTCATTGCCTCCTCTGATTCTAAAGAGAACAGGATGTCCCAATTCCTTCTCACCCAGTATTGTATTATCTTGAATTGGAAAGATATAAGCAGAGCAGGAGAAATTGTCATGATAGTAGCTGAATTCCATGTGAAAATACCTCAAGAAATTGTACTGAAGCAATGTATTTATGGACCAGATATTTAGATGGTTGTCTCTTCATAACAGTTTTTATTTATTCTCTGAAATGTCCTAAGCATTGTAATATAGGGGGAAAAAATATTTTTGAAAGTGGATAAGTTTTTATTTAACTCATATAATAATAGGAATTTTTCTTAATTTTCTTTTTCTTATCTGAGTTATTTCTTACACACAATAGTTAATATGCATTTGTACAACACATTAAGGCCCCCATTATCTTGACAGAATTCATTGGTTTTAAATTAACTTGAATATAGAACATAAAATTCCATGTGGGAAAATTAATATAATGTTAATGTCTCTGGAAGTTGTAAAGCACTCAGAAAACCCAAAAAACCCATACAAAATATATATTTTCTTTAGAGGGTTTGTTTTCTCTTCTGGTTTATTAAGCAGAAATCCCATTACTTTACTAGTTTTAAGGCCCATTTCTGCACTTTGCCACTGGGCTGCCTGAAGAAGTTATAGGACAACGCTTGCTCGTTTTTGACATTGATTTGTTAGAAAAAGTTCTTTTTGTAGCGAAATGGGAAGTTGTATTCTCCTTTAAACAACAATCCAACCATTTCATAGGAAACCACATAAACTTCTTTATGTTCAATTTTTACTGTAGTTCTTTCACCAAACTATTGCCCAAGGTGGGATTAATTTCAACTGCTCCTAAATTTCTACAGATTAGATGTTTAGTACGCATCTAAACTAGGCAAACTTTGCTCCCTTCCAGTACTGGAGAGAAACAGGCACTTTAAGGGCTCTTCACGTGACCTAATTTAGTTGTTTGCTGTTGAATGACATGAATCAGAACACACTTTCATCAGGCTGAGTCACCACTGTTTCAAATACCACGTACTTGGACTGTTAACAGCTCTCCTGTGTGACTCCTGGGAGTCCATAAGTGTTTGCTTTCCCTGGGATAGTGCTGGTCCCCATGTTGTCTCTTCAATGCTAGAGGTAAGCTCCCTGAACTCCAGAGGCAGCTGTACCACTGAGTACTATTCAGGGTAGGGAATAGCATGTTACAGAATGAGGCACACTGCTCTGTTCTTGGTAGCCTTGAACCTCTATCTTTTGCATAAAAATCAGGCAAACTTGCCAAGAAGGTAAAAAATACCACTGATGTTGAGATGAACCTTGTAATAAATAAATAAAATCACTTTTTCCAACTTTTGGAGTCACCTATGCTTTATGATATTTTAATTGAGGTCGTAACTCTCATGATTTCCAAAAGTGTAGTTTAGGGGTTAAGATAATTAATCTGTCTCCTCTGATTTATGACATCATTGCATTCCATCCAGAGTTCCTGGCCATTTCATACATGTTCTCAACACAGATAGTACAAATGTGGTATAACAACATCCTTTGAAAGAGCATACAGGTGAAAATGGTGAACTGACATAACAGTTCTCAGATAAAAGAAGGGAAATATTTCTTCCCCCACCTCCTCATCCATCCATGATCCATCTATGTACTCACTCCCTTGGCATAACTAGGAAGTCTTGATCATATTTTTTTCTGTGAGAAAATACAATGCACCAATACAAGAGAAAACTGTCTTGTTTCCTTTTTCTGATGGATTAGGGGAAGAAATTTCCACACTGAGGGGCAGCATGAGCACCAGAGCTGGCTCAGAGGAGTGGCCTTTCAGAAGCAGCAAGCTATTAGACTGGATAAATCTGTCTTGTCTGACTGCATCCTGCCTCACACCCAGCACCACATGGTAAAGCACTCTTCTATACTGTGAAAAAACTAAGTTAAACCTTCTCTATTTCTTTAGCTCAATCCATCGTTGCTTCTGTGATGCTGGCAAAGAGCTCTGTGTGATCAATGGCTGAACCTCTGACTTTCTTTTCACAGTCCACTTGTGATGCTGCAGAGCAAGAAGTAACTCTGGCAATGCTTACAATATGGACTGGTTATTCTGATGCTTTTAGCTTTTTATGCCTGTTATATTTGGGCCAAAATTTGAAAATGCAGCATAAATTTTGGGGTCTCAAGTTGGCATAAGTTTGGCACTCTGAAACCAAGAGTGCCTATTTTTTTAAAGTTCTAATAGGTACATACATCTCCTGTACCTACACTGCGGTGGGGAAAGAAAGTCAAAAAATAATAATGAGGATGAGGGAAGGATGACTGCATTTCATTTGTATGCAGGTGAGCTTGAAGTCACAGAAACCTGCAGGAGACCACCATTGTTGAAAATTTGATCTTGGGCTTATCAAAGTAGTTTACCAGAAATAGGATCACAGAAAGCATTTTTATAAAGTATTTTCATGCTCAATGAAATCTAATGCAGTAAATTAACTGTTGCAAGAAATGTGTGAAAAAATATTGGACATTTTTTGCTTGGAAAGAGGGACTTCAACTTGCTGTCAGAAGAGATAGCAGACATGGAAACAATTTCTCAACGTGTATCAGAAAGGGTCACAAAGAGTAGGGAAGGATTTGAATCTGACAAGTTAATTTACAGTCTGGAAACTCTACCGAACACAAATTAGAAACAGTGATTACTGCTATGAAGCTAGTTTGCAGGCTGCCAAAGTTCCTGACTGTTAATGACCGGGTCTAATCTGATGGACATATTTACTCAGAAGAATATTACTGAGATTTACCAGTTTGAGTACTGTGTCAACTCAGAAAAACTCTCACACAGCTGTGAGATGGCCAAAAAAGCAATTCAGAGAATGAAAAATCTGCTAAATGAACAATCGTGGTCAATACACCATATTGCGACAATGTAGAAATGTATAATTATGTGGATAGTGTTTCCCAGAATAGATGATTTATTTTTGCAAGTAAATTTGAGAATGTAGTTGATGTTTGACCTTACTGAGAAGAGTAACAGAACACTTATAGCTGGTATTTCAATAGTTACTACTAAAAAGAAGGCTTCCATACTGGAAAGTAGAGGATAGCTGGCTTGAGTTTCAGAGCAGTGTTGGATTCATGCAACTTGACATGTTCTTTTCCTGTTTCATTGCTTTCCAAGAGGTAGTGCTAAAAAAGGATTTAAAAAGTAAACAGTTGAATTGCATTTTCAAACTATGCAGTTTACAGAATTTAGAAAAGGTAATAAAAATAATTTTTTTGCTTTGAAAATTTCTCTAATAATAAAAAAGTAGAGTTGATAGTGGTCGGCTTTTCTGGTTGGAGGATCCTGAAAAATAGAAAATTAGAAGTTCTCCTTTCCCTGTCTTTTTTTTTTTTCACTAAGAAATTTAATGAAGATCTAGCAAACATTATTGTAATGTTAAAAGAGCTCAACACTAACAAATATTACAAAGTATCCAATCAGCCACTTCAAAGGTCAAGGTTCTAGGAAGCACATCAGACTAATCACACCCTCACAACTGTTCTGAGTCGTGGAAGTTCCTTTATATCATTTTTGGAAAGTCAAATCATTTTAACCTCAGAGAATATGGAAGATGTTGAGTTCACAGCTTTTATTTCAGAGTTATATTTAAAAATTTAAGCCTAGTGTCCTTCTCTCATGCAAACAACACAAGATCTTACTCTAGTGGCGAGCTCTCGCCCCAACATTCTTCCCAGTTTCTTACATCTGAGGGAGATATCCAATGCAGCAAATATATATATACATCTATAGAATAATGACAGTATTACTGTCGTCTTGTTACAACCAAAACTGTACCAAAAAGTATAAACACTCCAAAATAACTTTAGGACAGTTAAAATTAGGGTCATTTATAATAGTTGTTTTCAAACTGGTCATGGACTACATTTGCTGTTTTAAACTAGCAAGAAGTGCAGAGTGAGGTGGATTTCTGCCTCAGAAGTCCTTGGACAAATTTGGGAACAGACAGATATTACAGCTCATGGTACCTCTGCTTACCAACCAGCTTAGCTCAGACCTTCCCATCTCTTAGGGGCTTCTATTCATTTGGGAGTTACACTTTTCCCACTTTTTCACTTTTTCGAAACTTCCCTGAAATTTGGAAATATTTGAAACTTCCCCAGCTTCTTGGTTCAGAGACCCACCAGCAGCACTACCACATTTTTATATTCCTAGCTGCAGTGCCTAAGTTCCCAGACTCTTTGCACCTGTCCTGCATGCTTACTAACAGCAAGTAGCCTGGAAGGAGAACTTTTTGGTGGTCTAACATATGTCAGATGAACCTCTCCTTAACATAGGTATATATTTTACCTTTTCCTCCTTTTTCTTTATTCATCTTGGAGTGACTCACTCCAACATCTGACTTGTAGGTATGTAAAAATAGAAGAGAAAAATCTCATATTTTCTTTAAAAGTGATTCTTGGATATCAGATGACTTCAGTACAAGATAATGACAGAGAACAAGTGGTTCCCCATGGTGGTTCATGTGGTATAGTTTGATTCAGGACAAACTAGCATCTGACACCACATAGTGCAAATGTTCTTTTTTTACCTTTACCATTTTTCAGTGGCAATTTAATTTTCCTTGTTTTTAAAGGGAATAATAGAATCTCTGAAACTCCTAAATTTCACTTCAATCTTCAAATTAAATTCATTAAATTAAAAAAAGGCTGTTCAGCCCTTTTTTTTTTAAATAAAGAAAAGGTAGTCATGATAAAAATCTTAACTTTACCAAAAATTTGATTCGTAAAGATATGTGCGATCCTTTTTAGCATAATGTGGTTTGGGTACAGACATTAAAGACTCATTTTCTTTTAGATATTTTTTGCAACATTTACATTTTTTACATCTTAATCACATATTATATGTTCAAAATAATTAAAAGGCTCTGGATGAGTAGAATAATTTACTCTTGCAAGGTCTATGTTAGTGATGGATCATTTAGGACATCTATGGTGCAACCATTAAAAAAAAACATCAATATGGAAGAGATTTATTAGAAATATGCTTTTCTGGTATCAGGAAAAAATATGTTTTTCCAAGGGGGAGAAAACAATATCAGCCTTTGAAATCAAATAATAACTGCTAAATCAGCACATGCCAAAGACAAATTAGAATCAAACAAATTTTATGATCTTCTTTAGAATTCATAATCTAAAAAAACCTGTGCATTGATTTAAAGTTGTGAATGGATTCTCTTTTTCTTCTTCGGTGTGTTTTGACAGGTATTTTGTCCTCTCGTCTTTGCCAATTGATTTTTTAAAAATATGAATTTCGGTATTTTAGTGTTTCTTCTCTCTTCTCCACTCACATATTTGATATTTTTAGCATGCAGTTGTTTGGAAACTGAAGTCAGTGACAGAATTTTCTACAATTTCAACAAGATCAGTGTATAGATCACATAAGATAAATTTGGAACCTAAGATTTCTATTATTTATAAAATTGATATATCTGCTTCTTCAGCACAGTATTTATGGTAAAAGGTCTAGACAGATATTTTTAGGACCTGATTTTGTAAACATTTAGACATTACGTGATTTTTTTCCATTTTTCTGTGTATAATAAGGAAGTGGAGACTTCTATATGAAACAAAGAGGAGACCAGTCTTGAACCAGCTTATGGAAACCAGTATTCTCAGGCCTAAAAAATTCTTTTATATAAAGTCTTCAGGAACCACTCTTGATGCTGAATGCATATGCAACAATCAACACTTGCTCCTGCATCACTTCTAAGAGGCTGTATTTATCTCTATTTCCAAAACAGTTGATCCTGATGATTCCTCATACTTTTTCTATTTTCCTTCGCCACGTGTGAAATGCATGAAAAACAGCAAAGCAGCTTCATTGACTGTGGGTAGGAGGAAGCCTCCATGGTAACATCTTGGGCTATGTAAACCAAGCAAATGACCACTGCTTGGATGATCCAGAATTTTCTGGTCACACAAGCTGCACAGTTGGACTACACACCAGCCAGCCAAAGTACTTCCTTGCAGTACTGTAAATATCAAGCTTATAATGTTATTATAATCTCTAAAATGATCTCTAAAATGATCTCAACCTCAGCTTCTTCCTACCTTTCGCTATATTTAAAGCTGCATGCAACCTTCCTTATTTACACGTTCTACTCACCAGCCAAGCATATAAAGAAAAATTTGATATATCCGTTTTTGGGAAAGGCTTGATACCACTCTCAGAGATGAATGCATTTGTATAGAGAGTGAGAAGTCAGGATGTGAGGGAAATCCACAACACCTGGTTCTAAGCCTTCCTTTCCTTCTGTGCTTTTCTCTGACTGGAGCAGGGTCAATATCATCATATACTTACACAACAGTGCATCAAGGTCCTTGAAAAAACTGTGTTTTGGATGATTAAATAACTGCAAAGCAAAAATCTCTTAGAAATATTTTCCACTGGGCTAGGATTAAAACAGTCATAGCAACAGGAATTTTTCTGGCCAAATAATTTTGAAGTTTTTTGTATTAAGACAGCACAAAATGCGCAATGATAACTTATTATTCCCTCCCTCCAGTGTGTATTCCTGACAGGCCAAAAGCAGGTTATGACTACCTTAGAATAGTATCTTAGATTGTAGAGATCTTAAGTCTGTGTGTTCCAACGAATAAAACCTCTCTAGGTATTGCCTATAAAACCAATTTGTACTCCAAAGGGGAAAGCTCTGTCTGCTGCCTTTGTAAAGCACTGTGGATCCAAAGGTAGAAATAGATCCTAGAAATAGAGGGGGAAAATCTTCTGAGGTGTGAATTGCTTACCTAGGTGGAAAGGGTGAAAATTATTTGATGCCATGGAGTGATTTGTTTGTTTATTCTCTGGATTTATTACATAAAAAGAATTCTTTAGGTTCTCCAAAGAGACTGCAGGGGAAAGTGATGGGAGCTGAGGGATAACTATTTTGTATGGAGCTGAACTGAGGTGATTCCAGAAGATGAGGGCGGGGCTGACTGATTTACTGAGCTTCCTGATGGGTGTAGAAGCAGGACTATGGCTGAAATGCATCAGTTTAAGTGTTTTTCTCAATCAGCTATGGCACAATGAGAGGTAAATTAGGGAGCTGGTGAGCTACAGAGAGAAGGAGAGATTTAGTGAGAGAGCAGGTAACAAGAGGCTGGAGAGGGAGAATTTATTTCCAGCACAAGAATATATTTTCTGGAATAGACTTTTTTGTTATATAGAGAAAAACATCTGCTCATCCAGACAGAACACGGCTGCAACTGAATCTACTTGCTCCTCTGGCTAATACTGTGTATTTCTGAAAAAAATTTCTTTGATGTCAGACTTAATTGCTTTGGTGGAAGGAACTAAAAAACCCCATGAAGAAAAACACTCTTGCATGGCTTTAAAAACAGTATATTTTAGATGGATATTACTGTTACCTTTGAATCACTAAGTGCATCCTGTAGTGCAGTGGGTATTATTTCCTTCAATGGCAGACATGTGACGAGTCCAATCATGCAAAGTTAGTTCTAGGAATTGAAAGCTTTGGAAAGTCCTAACTGTATGCAATTATTTCTTCTCTTTAGTGTTTCTTTGCATTTCTCTGACAGTATAACCTGTGGGGGTACAGGGACTCCTTACTGACCTCATTCTTGGTGTCCATATCAGAATGCCAGCATTTCCACTGAGCTCTGAAACGATTTTGCACTAGGTCAAAGCTAAGGCTTTTAGAAGGTCTGTGTTTTGCATTACTTCTATAATGAAATATGCATAGATAAACTGTTATTAAGGTTCAAATTAGCTGCTGTTTAAAACATTAAACACAGAAACTATGATGAAGCTTATACTACCTTGTAATTTTCATTGACATTTAACCTAATTTGCAGTGACTACTGCTTAGTCCAGGTGGGCACTAAAGCACAGCTGTTTTTTAAATATTATTCTGTGAACTCTCCAGAGCTGGTTCTAATTTGTTTGCCTTCCTTTCAAAGCACTAGCTCCTTTGTTAAAAAAAAAAAAAAATTAATTGCTATTGTTAACATAGCTGTTAGTTAAGAAAGGTACATAGAACTATTCAGCTTTGAATTTCTTTTGCTATTAAATAATTCTGCAATAGAATAAGCTGATGTTAATTTTAATTGACATGTATAGTGTGCAGGATTATAGTAGGATTGTAGTTTTTTGACCCAAAAAATATATTTGTCTCTTTAATTTCAAATAGTCCACTTTTTCCACTCACATATAAATCTTTGATTATGTCAGCACTTTTTCTGTCAAAGATATCTTACCTGTTTCCTTGTATAAATCATTATCATCATTCTTTCTTTCATTTCATTTCTAGATTGCTCAAATCTCTCCTGCTATCAAAATGCCATAGAGAGCCACATCAACATTTCAATGAAAAATGTGGTGAGCTTGTGGAAAAACTGCCTTTGATTTCAGTAGACTTTGAATTTCTATGATAAAGACATCCACACCCTAGAAAGATATTATTTTTTTCAGTTTGGTTGTCAAAACCGAATTACATGGAAATTCTCAGTTTTTCCTTTTTATAGAATACTCCTTTGTTTTGACACATTTAATTTCTTCCCAACAATTGATTCCAAAACTATCAGCAAACAACATGGCTTAACATAAGGAATTAGTATTTAATCCACTATGCTCTAGAAACTTTCAGTATCCAACTATTCTATTCAAATTGCACTTAAGTTATGCATGGGAAAGATGATATGCTGGACATATGGTAAAGCTTTAGCTCAAGTATTACCTTACTGTAAAGAATTCCTTTTGATAAATATTTTAATGCTGTGAGAATAAGAAAGAAGTGATGTCCTATCCAAGTAGATGTCTCTCACCAACTAAACCATGTAAGACTTCAACCCTGCACTGAAAAAGCACTCTATAAAATGACCTGATCCTTGACCTAGTCAAATAGTAGTAAAACATCCAATAATATAAAAAAAGATATTATTGTCTCTCTGTTATACACTGTCGTATGTGCTGTGCACATGGATATGCACGCAAATTTATATATAATGATGATAATATGTTAGAATTCTAGTAGTTGAGTTTACTGATTTATAGTCAAGAGATACATGCAGACAGAATAATGAATATATACCATTTATACTGCTCGAGTAGAACCTGGGTAGAACAGCTCAGGTGATTGTGGAAAGTGCTCAGATCAACTCTCTTGTCCTCTTTTTAAAGCCAGATGAGTTGTGCTCTTTGGGGGAGTGCACATACAGGAGAAATCCCCTAGTCCTCCCCACCTTTCAACTTTTACTTACAAAGACGAGCCAAACTCAACCCTGTAAAAGCATATCAATTGCACATGAAAACAACTCATGGAGCAATATTTTCTTTCATTATTTTCTTGTATAAGCACGTGGCTGAAGTTTTAGGTACGACTTTCAAACTGCACTGCCAATGTTCAGTTCCCCAGCTGAGGACATCCAAATGCACTTTCTAAAATGATGTTTTACCTTCAGATCATCAAGGGTGTGTGTGTGGCTAAGCTGAAAGGACATATAGAGGGTTACACCTCATAGGAACATTGTAGGATTTTTTTTTCTAATGGCTGCAGCTGTTCCTATGAGAACTAGTTTTAACTATGCATTACTAATAATGGTGGTCCCAAAAATTCCTAAGGAAGAAAAATTACATGAAGGCTACTGTGTACTTTTGAAATTTTATCCTTGTGTGAGGACATATTCTGGTTTTTTGGGATTTTTTATATATGAAGGCGCTTCAGTGGCATAGTCCTTAAAATATACTGTGGTGTGTTGACTCAGGCTGGATGCCAGGTGCCCACCAAAGTCACTCTGTCACTCCTATCCACAACTGGACAGGGATAGGATATATTATGAAAGGCTCATTAGCTAAGATAATGGGATAAAAGTGCTTACCTCCTGTTTCTACAGACAACTTTTTCTTCTGATACATGTATATTGCGTTGTGTTCACCACAACAGGTGGTTGTTAAAAATTGATAAAGAAAATTATTGTCAAAAGTTAGTGGAATTATGTGAATTAATTATTTTAATTTATTGACTGATAATAGAGCAGAGCTATAATAATAATATTTGATGGTATCTAGCCCTGGGCTACCAGAGCATGCAAGATCCCTTAAAGACAAATACTTCTTGTGAGAAAAATAAATAGTGACTTACTTTTCCTACTTTTTGATAGCTAGTTCTTTCTGTGGTACAATCTTTTTTTTTTAAAGTAAAACTAGAAAAAAAAGAAAAATAGGAATAGAATGGACAAAATAGAAACGTCTCACTGTTTTAATTTAAACAAGGATACATTTAAACAAGGATAAATCTTTTTTTAAGCATAAAGTTTAAGCGAATAGATTTCATCCTCATATTCTCCACTTTTTTTACTTGCCCTTGTTTAAAAAAAAGATAAAGAAGGCAAGAATTCCAAATGATACTTCTAGTTTTATTTTCCATTAGAAGATGAGGATATATTATTTTATTGAAACAAAAAAAAAACCCTTACAAAAAGCTAATGTTTGAATAAAGTACTTCTCCAAAAACCCGCTGGACAGTCATTCTTTTAAAAAGTATAATTTGTAACAACTTTTTGTCTTTTCCTTTTAATTTAGAATATTTTTTTGCTTTTATTTTCTTTTTTTGTTATTTGGGGTTTTTTGTTTGTTTGTTTTGTTTTTTTGGTTTATGGATAGCTAGCATTTTCAGGAAGAAAAAACAACAGGTCTTATTTGTGTAGTTCAATTTTGTCAACAAAGCCTTCTTTTTTATTTTGTTCTTTTAAAGGAAAAGTAGTGCCACTATCTGAAATCAGCCATTCTCAGAGGTGTAGCCCTCACTGAGTTTCCTTTGCATTAGTTTATCATCCTTGTGTTTAATGGAACTCATGTTTGATGTGTTTTGGAGAGTATCTGCTTTGCTCTTTCACTGAGCTGAAGCATAAATTAATGGTACTGACATCAGTAGATGAAGGAGAATAATTAATAAAACTCATACTTACACAAGTAATAGAGAAAGGTAAGGTTTCTGGGACTAACTGCAATAAAAACCTAAAGTTTCTTATAGGAATAAAACATACGTAGGTTGTATTTTGACCAAATAATCATGGTGACCTTTGCATGAATGAAAACACATTTGCACACTGAAAATTTGTGAGCTTGAAGTGTTAAAATTCAACTTAGGACAATGTGGATAAATCCAACTATATACATTACAGGTACATTTTGAAGATAATACAAGAGTCATGTTCTCATGTTCTCATCTCTGACTGATGCTTGCAATGTCCAAAAAGTACACTTTGTAGGACAAGAGAAGATGTAGATCTGGAGAACAAAAGGATAACTGTTATGAAGAGGAGAGATAAAGACAATATTGTTCTTATCCTTATGATGAAATATGGGCCTGGATTCCTACATCTAGCTCTTATTCTTGGCTTTTTTAGGCCTGTCTTAGCAAAACAGCTAACTAGGATGGACTAAGGATAATAATTACTATAAGAAGAGGGTATTTTTAATAGTTTTTTTAATTATTATTAAACTCATTTTTAGAAAACTGATTTCAGAAATTCTAAGAACTGAAATACCATTTCTGATGACATATTCCGTTTTTTCTTTTCAGCCAGAAAATAGCTGAAAATATGGAGATCAAATGTTTTCACTTTCTCTCAACTTCACAGCTATTTAGCAAATTTTATTTCAATTTGCAAACACTTTTGTACCTAGTGTCATGGTTTAAACCCAGCTGGAAACTAAGTACCATGCAGCTGCTTGCTCATTCCCTGCTTCACAGTGGGATGGCGAGAAGAATCTGGGGGGAAAAAAAGAAGGTGAATCTCATGGATTGAAATAAGAACAGTTTAGCAATTGAAATAAAATACAATAATAATGATTGCATGGTTATGATGAGGATGATGATGAAAAGAGGGGCAACAAAAAGAGAGAGGGAGGAACAAAACCCTAGGGAGACAAGAGATGTGCTATGCAGTTTTTCACCACCCACTGACTGACGCCCAGCCCGTCCCCCAGTTCATACACTGAGCAGGATGCTCTGTGGTGTGGAATATCCCTCTGGCCAGTCTGGGTCAGCTGGCCTGGCCATGCTCTCTCCCAGCTTTTCATGCCTCTCCTCACTGGCAGTGCATGGGAAACTGAAAAGTCCTCACTTAGAGTAAGCACTACAGAGAAACAACTAAAATGTAAGTGTGTTATCAACCTTATTCTAGTACTAAATCCCACACCTGCAGCCCTGTACCAGGTATTAGAAAGAAAATTTACTTTTATACAGACAAAACCAGAACACTTGGAAATTCCATTTTCTGATAAGTGTTTTTCCTGAGTAGTTACAAAGTTCCCTATCTCTTAGTAGTATATCTCTTTAATACATACGCAAGCTCAGAAAACTTGTAGAATTTGCCATAGTTATACAATTCCTGAAAGTAAAGAGCCACTGAAGAATTTATAACACTGTTTGCCTCAATCCATTTTAGACTCTTAGGAATATGTTTCAAAGGTAATGAATGTATTTAACACCTTTTGACTTAAAAAACTGGCAGCAGATTTTTTTGTCTTAGGAAAATCAGATTTAGTACAGTTTTATTTAAATCTGAGTTGAGGAGATCTATTATAGTCAGGCAGATTTGAAATAACTCGGTCTTCATTTGTAGCAAAGCAGCAAATGTTGTTAAGAATGTAGTACATCGTGACAAGTAAATTGAAGGTGAAGTAAAGCCAGAAAAAGCTCAATCTATATTGAAAGCAGACTTCAAGTCCACCTGAAGGTCATACAGAGATAAGATGAAAAAAGGCATCGCACAGGCATATAATGCTGCCTTTACTCTTTATGTTTCTATTCTGATAGTTTGGGGATAAAGCTGTGCAGATATGTCAGGATGAATGAGTTTTGGATTTTGATTTCAAGAAAGTGCCCTTGTGGGAGTCTGCACAATAGTAAATTATTGGAAGGAGATGCTCAAAGGGGCTAAAGCATTCTATGTAAGAATTTTGTAGTTGCAATTTAAGGGCCAGTTATGACCTTTCTCAGTCAAAACCTCAGTACATGTATACAGCTTATATTTTAATTCCATTGTAAGAATTTGCAGATTACTGAAAAGTCATTTATCATCTAATCAGAAATGTCTTGAAGCTCAAAAGACATTTGATTTAAATATATATATTTATGATGTACTGAAACACTATGATAAGATTTCAAAGACTTTATGTACCTTCTAGAGCCAAGAAAATAATTTCATATCCAAATGCTTTACAGAGATTTAGGGCATCCCTTTAAATCACATATACTCTCTTTTAGCTTATTTACCATGAAGATGCAAACAACCTTTTTTTTTTTTTTTTCCTTAAGAAATATTAATCTACTATTCTCATACCTGCTTATAAATCTGGTAGTGAAAATATTGTTTCCAGAGATATCCTGTGTTGTTTCCCTCTCACCCAGCTTCATGTGTGCTGCAGTTTATATGTGTACACGCTAGCTGGTAACCCAATGCTCTCTTCAAGGTCAATAGAGAGCAATATATAGTGATTCATCTGACCTATTTTGATCATCTATTTTAGGATGAGATGACTCATGCTTTGAAAGTGCCAATTTTACTCCACTCACTGTGAAAAAGTCTTGACAACTAGCTAACATGAAAATATCTGTACTGCTGATGTCTGTATTTGTGATTTCACAAATGCCATTCTATGCGCTATCTTCAGAACTCTCTGATTTCTCCATCCTTTATTTATAAAAATTCTAGTCATCCAATCAGTGAGCCAAAATAGAATTGTATAGCACTGCTGAATATGCATCTACCATAAGTATCAACTAGTTAGCAGCATATTTTAAACAATCTCCATGAAAGAAACTCACATGGTCAAATGAATTCAGGAAGTCATTTTTTCAGAGTGAAAGAGCTTCAGAAACAATTCCTCTATTGCTGGGCTAACAGAAATTTCACTCACGAGAACATATTTTGGTAAAGGATATAATTGGTGCTAATATAACCAAAAAGGTACACCCCTCACTTTCATATGATTGGATCCACTCATGTTATTGGAAAAGTATTGGAAAAGCAGTATGCACACAACTTTGACCATTTTGATAAGGCTGAGAGGTTTTGTGCTTTCTTAGTCACTTCTTAACAGAGAAAACAGTGTTTTGTATGAAGAACATGCTGAACATAGTTCACGTTTAATGTGTGATGGGAACAAAAGTTGTTTGACAATTTGTAAAAAATGCAGTCATTAAACATTATGACGCTTGGGTATATACAGTAAAAGGTGGAACCCTGCAGACGAATTGACCTTTTTCAGTACCCTCCTTCCTGCATATAATGAATGTGACATTTAGTATAATGATATCACTTATCTTTTTGGACATTACTTGAGAGATGAATTTTCATCATGAATGTGGGAAACTAGTGAAAAGATTTCTAAACCTAACATCTTACTTCATGCATTAAAATTGTATGTAAGGCCTCAAATATTGTATAAACAAACCTACTTCTCCTAAGGTATCCTAGGTTTGCTATATTTTGAAAGTTTATTCTTATTCATTAAAAGAAAAAGCCTCATTTTGATGTGTACCGATGCTGATCCCTAAATATTAAAAGTCAGTAAGAGTTGAAGCTTACTTTTGTATTTTTTGAAATAATCCCAACATTTAACAACGTTAAACTCTACTGAAACATGCATGTTGAGAGTTTGTGAAAGCAGTCATTGTCTCAGGCTTTACTGTAAGTGTAACCAACCAACTACCTGAAAATTAATGACAGCTGCCAATTTTGCAGGGTTTTAGAAGTGTGATATAACATTATTACACACAGCAATTAATTTTAGAAACAAGCAAATTTCCTCCTGAGCTTTATTGGTCATTTTACAGGACTAATAGGTTTATTACATGGCTGGTTAAGGGATTGCAAATTTATTAATATTTCCACATGAATGAATTGTGTTTTTACAGAAGGTATCAATGTCAAAAACCAAGCCAGGCAGTGATAGGATATGGATGAAAGGGATCTGGCTCCTCAGCCTATATCTCGGCCAGCGTAGATACTGCCAAGTGTTCTGTCTTAAAAATTGTAGCTTTCTATACTGCTCCACTGAATTCACTGTCTGTATGAGCTGCCTTGCAATTAGGGCCATTGATTTCTTAATTTAAGAATTCAAATGCTTTGCTGAATTTCCTGTCATTTTGGCAGAAGGCTGAAGAAAGTATTATCAAGTGTATCTTCTGCTTGCTGTAGGATGGAGTTGGGTTCGGTTTTTCATGTGCTGGTCTACTATTGGATCTGTAAACTAATTCTTTGCTTTCATGATATGCAAAGGGATTTTTAGCACCTTAGATGCACAGTGACCTCCTTGAATTGTTTTCAGAAATTGGGTCTGTGAAACTGCCAACAATTAATTACTTGTCTTTTATGAGTTTTTTACTCCTGGCTCAATCCTGCAAAGAGTTTGGAAAACCAAGATATGCTGAGCATGTCTAAGGTCTATAAAAATCAGTGGTGCTGGAGGTCACTCACTGGATTATGGTATCATATAAAATGAGATATTCAGTGAGCCATGGTCTTTCCATTTAAATCAGATACACTTGTGAAACTTAATAACCTCTGCCTTATATAAATAACTTTGTACAGATAGAGTACAACAGCAGCATATAGAAAATACATATGATGAATTATTTATCTTGATTTGCAGCATGTAAATATTAAATCCTATGTTCTATTCTTATTATTATCGAGTAGCAGCTTAATTGAATTTAGTAGGCAAAATATATAAGAAATATAAGGATGGCAAAACTACACCCTTAAATACTTCGTAATGATGAATTAAAGAATTACACATCTCAAAAGCACTGTTACTTAAGGAGAAATGCAAATATGTCTAGGATGTTATTTAATATCTAATTTGTGATTTTTTTCTCAGCTTTAATTGCATTCTAATTTTCTAATTAATTTTAGAAGGAATACTCAGGGACATACCTGTTTATCTGCCAATTATAAGATGTATAACTTGTCCTTGAGTAGCCTGCATAGAATCTGTAAAAAACTCTGAGCATGGAGTTATAAATAATAACATGTTTAAATGAAAACAAAAGATTACTTTTTAGTCACATAAAGATGTGCTTTTTTTTTTTGAGAATAAGTTCTCTGAAACATTAACAAATGCAAGCACCTTTAAAAAAATTCACTGACATTTTATCTGTCAAAATAAAAGTTTGCAAGCTGAGGAAAATGTCACGTATTTGTTTCCAGAAATGTGTTAAAATGCATTGGGAATGACAAACGTGATATGAAGTCAACCATTTAGCAAAAGTAGTGCTAATATTGAAAATTGTTCAAAGTTAGAGGCAGAAGTTTTCTTCCCTTTTAAGAAGAAAAGAGTTGAAGAATAAGAGTTCATTCAAGTAGTGCACACTGAAAAATATATGGACACATAAATAAATAGAAATACACATATATGCATGATTCTGTTTATTTCAGATGCAGCTAACTTTATTAATGATCATTATGTTATTTAATGACAGAGAGTTTCAGTCACATCTCCAAGATGAAAGTGTAATTATAAAGTTTTGGTCAAAAAATATGAATCAAACATTTATGACTGTTGATAGTTGTTAAGATTATGTGTAATGCCAAATTTATACTGATACACCTTGATATATCAGTTTCGCTTTTGAAATTCTCAAACCTAGTAAAGGTATTAATTCTTAAAAGACTTTAATATTTTCCTATACTAATTTATCTTTTAATAAAGTCCAAAATTCATCTGGTCATGGGATGATATCTACACATGAAATAGTCATCTTTATTGGAAAAGAAATAGACAATTAGGCTATATCATCTCAACATTCACCACTAAAAAACTGAGGTCTTTTTATGATCAGAAATGTGTTTTCACATTTACATTTTTATGACAAAAACTTCACATTTCCTCAATAACTTTACTTGTGTGTAGATTTAATCATTGCATGTTTATGAACACTTAAATTACAGATACTATCCATTTGTATAAATTTTCAAATAATTTCTTCCACTTAATTTTCTTGAAATAACTTTTAATTGCAAAACCAAGAAAGTGTTTTAATATTTTTCAGGGCTATGTTTTAAAGAAATTTCTGACTGATTGAAATAAAATACAGATTTTCCCTGGAAAGAATGATCCCTGAAAAGCATTCTGAAGAATCCTAGTCAAATGACGTTTAAAGAAAACTTACATGCAGATGACTGTCTTGCCTTAAACTGAATCTGCAGGGCTGACAGCCCAAAACTATACAAAATTATTATAATTTTGGTTTAATAACACTATTTCAAACTCTTGTCTAAAAAAAAAAGAGATTAATAACACCTCAAATTAGTAAATACATGTTTCATTTTTTGAACACTCATATTTCAATTAATTAAGAGATCTCAAAGTTTTCTAAAACTCTTCAGTATTTTAGGGCAACGGACTAGAGTTGAATGCTTTTCTCTTTTGGTTTTTTTTCTTCCTATGGGCCTTGAAAAATACATGGGAATTTTTATTGTCTAACATCGTCTACGACTATTACAGTACTAAATAGATACAGTACCACACATATGAGAATTATTCTGGCCTCTAGAGCAACTTTGTTTTATTCTTTGCTATTAAAAATATTAACAAAAAGAATGCTACTAGCTTCAGTCTTTTCTCAAACAGTAATTTTAATCTTTATATGCTTCCCTAAGGAAAAAAAATAACTCTAGAGAAGTTACTGCATTGATTTTCTATTAAGAAAGTTACAAAATCAGCAAAATAATATGCAAAAAATTGGTAGACTAAAATTATTACAACATTAGCCAAATAAAGCAAAATGTTAAGCAATCAAGTCACTCAGACTTATTTGTTGGAGAGATTTCATTAGTAAATATAGAACAAGTAAAACAAAGATATCACATTGTTCAACCTAATTAAAATTAAAATAGGTTTTTTGTTCCTCAGCTTATAAAACAGTATTCCCAAATGTAGTATAATCTTAAGAGATTCAGTGTTTTTCACATTGTCATAACAGTCATAAAACACGTGCAGCAACAACATGCCTGTGTTCCTGGGACTTGCTTTTTTGAATAGCTAGTCTGTTGGGTCTGAATCTGCTTCTGTGTCTTCTTGATGAAGAGCAGAAAGATAAGACCTAGAACAATGAAGTTATTCTTCATTTCTGTTGCTTAAAAGAAGCAAGTCCTTGCTCAGAGACTTTTGGAAAGAAGTGACTCCTCTGACTTTTTACACCCTTATATCTGGTATTTTGACCCCAACTCCGTACCCTAGAGCACCATGCCAAAGGATCAGAGCATGTAAAGCTCTCACAGTTTTTCCTTCACCTTTTGAAGAGTAGATGATACAGAATATAAAAGTTTAAGTCAACAGCTAAGTTCTTTTTCAGGTCTACATTTTTCCTTCTTTTCCCCTTTATTTTTATTCATGTCAAGGTATTACAGAAGCTTACCGGACTACAGATTTTTATTGATTTTATATTTCATTTTCTTACTTTAAAATAAAAACCCAGATTCATTAATTCTGCAAACTGGTGGAGTGGTTTGAAGAAAAGTTGTTTTTTTCCTTGAAGAAACATAAAAAGCTTCGTTTTCTATGATTCATGGGATCATGTGCTTGGAGGTGACCTGAAGTAATGGGAAGGTACATGAGCATCTGCTAAAAGATGCAAGTTAAATTTGGAAAAAGGCGTACAAATCTGCAAAGCAGCAGAACAAGCAAAATTGCAAATGCACAATTTCAGAAATTAGGAAAATCAAGAATGCAGGAAGTTATTGCAAAGCAGAACATGCTGAGACCAGTAGAGAAAAGCACCTGAGCTCATCTTTTAGCACAGAAACCAGCCTAAGCAACTGGGTAAAGAGAAATCATCATGCAGACCAGATCCACCCAGCAGAACTTCCCACAACCACAATCTTGTCACTGCTGTTTGTGCAGGGTGATGGTTTCCTTCGATGCTGAGCTGAGGAGAGGAAGTGGCTGCTGCTGTGACAACCTTTTGCCTTGAAAGGAGGCAAAAGAGGCAATAAAAGGCAGTAAACCCTACACCATGTCTTTTTCCTGCCCACATCATCTGTGTGTCAAAGCACTCTGAGTGACCTGAAATAGCAGGGCCAACTAAGCTGTAGAATGGCACAAGAACATGCCAAACTCTTTTCTGGGCACAGGTGATAAAGGGTCAAGCAACCCTTCCAACACTCATTGGTAACTGGTCAGCTATTCTGTTCTCCTGGGGAGAAAGTGAATCTTGGGAAAAATTAGGAATTTTCTTTCTTCACTGTCGTTGGATTATATTATCCAAGCAAATTTGTCAGTTATTTTTATTGTGCTTCCTTCTCAGACCAAGCATTAGCTCAGGCAGGCAGTCTCTTCCCTGTCTTTGCTGCTGTTCAAACAGCCAAAACATTCTCAATGGCACACATTCCTTAGAAACACGTCACCAAGAAAAAAAAAAAAATCTCCTTTATCTAAAGTTATCATCTGTTTCTTACAGCAATGTGTTGACTGCTGGCTCCTTTATTTAAATAGGGGTCTCTTGGACTGTGACATGTCCAACAGCAGTGAAGGCAAGATATAAAATCTAGCTCTCACCGCTAGCCCTTACACCTTACTTGGACCCAAATAAGCAAGTGATGCTAGCTTCACATCCATGTCTCTAAGAATCAGAGAAAGATTACAGATAGGTCCTGCTTCTCACCTCCTAAGAAGATGACATATTGCCACCTTGTTCCTTAAAGGCAGTCCTTTTTACTGCACTTTTCCTTCACCATAAAAAGAAATCAGAGGGCAAAAAAGGGAGAAGGGGTGGGCTGACCAGAGGTGAAGCTAAGAATCTGTGTCTCCTACTTTTCAGAATCTGACAGCCTTTATGTGAAATTTCTGAATGCTGGGACTGCTTCAAGTTTGCATATCAACAAAAGATATAAATACCCAAACTGCTTCTCCCAGTGTGATGGTGGATGTAAAAAGTCATAAGCAGTGAAGAACATGGGCATATGATTGTCCTGACAAAAGGTAGCATAACCAGAGTGGATCAGAGTGGAAATACAAATTATAACAAAATTATGAACCTTTCTCCAATGGACGTAGTAAGATCAGGAGCCGCATGCTCTTAGATTTTATTTTTATTTCCAAAGCTTCACAAATAGGTTTAGCACATCATGTTTGCTCTTCAGCATCTTGACCAAAGGCAGCCTCAACTGCAGCAAAGTTGTGGTGTATTTAGAACAGTTTTTGATCTCTATTTCTACAGATGTTTCTGTTCACACTGAGTGCTGCAGCAACTAGTATAACACGGTTAAAGGAAAGTCTTGTCACAGAGCAATGAATCCATGTGACCTTGCATTCTGGGACTGACACAGATTTATAGACCACTGGAGCTGACAGGACCTAGCTGTATTTATGAAAATTAAAGGTTGTTGATTAAATTTCTATTCTCTGTAAATGCTATGCAGATGACATTCAGTTATTTCATAAAAGTTTTGCCATGTGATACATCAGTTAGGGATGTAACATTTGTTCTAGATGCTGGTAGTACTCATTACTCTTCTCTAGGAAAACTCCACTAGGCTGGCAAAATCTCTTTATCCAGTTTAGTTAAAGGTTTACTCTAGCAATCTTAGGTAGTTAAAATGCTTTGCTAATTGCTGCTTGAACAAAATGAACTATTTACAACTTGTCCTTCTTGAAGGAAGCAAGGAAATGGTAACTATCTGCTCAAATTTTCTTCTGGGTAAATGCTTATTTGAGATCTTGCAAAATACTGAAGTGTGTATTTATAAGTAAATGTAATAGTGGTTAGAGACTTCAAAGACTTAATTTCAAGAAGACTTAATGTGAGAAAATATTGTTAAAGTAGAATTAGTATCACCTAACTTCAGTTATGTCAATATTCTGTACCTACTAAGTTAGTCTTCTGGGTTTTTTTCTGTAGTCAATGGCAATGTACAGGCAAGTCCTAGGGCTCTTAGTCTTGACTGCATTCGACACTTTACATTGGGAAATGCTTCTCTGACATCTGACTCCAAAGGGAGTCCAGATAATGAACTTAGACATGATGCCCAACTCTTATAAAGCTAAATGAAATGAATCTCATTCTTCATTTCCAGATAATAATAGATGCAATCATTACAGTAGCTCCATTTTCAATGAACACCCACAGCTCATTACAAGGCTAACGCCTAAGCATGATATTATTAGTATAATTATTCTGGGTAAAACACAACTATGCACTTAAAAAAAAAAAAATGGGAGCAGCTTATTTTATCATCCTTTTTTTTTTCTTTTTTAATGGCAGTCCTTGATGTACTTAACTACTCCTCATTTTAACATATCTGCTTGAAATACTATTTTTTCCTGCTTTTCATTAAGCCCTTCACCTCCATTTGCTCTCTTATCAATAAAATTGTTTTGCTTCTTTCCTTAAGAGCAAGGATACACCTTTCCATGCCCCACTGTATGTCCTGAAGTTGCATTCTGCTTTCTTGGTGTGTATACACACTGCTGCTTTGTTGGTTATCATTCTCAGTGAAACATCATCAAAACAACTTTGGGTGAAATCCTACTTTGCATAGAGGTCACTGGAAAAATTTCGCTTGAAAAAGTCTTCAATGAGACAAGATGTACTTCTGTTTGTGAAGAGACACACATGAAAAATTTAATATTCTACAAATCACTCAGCCAGTCTGAATTTCTCTCTTTATAATGCTAAGGTATGATGCTACCCAGGGCACACGAAAGTTCACCCACTTGTCGGGGCTTAACTCAAACAGGAAAAGAACAGGCATGCACTAGATTACTCTAGTAATGAGCATTTTGGTGATATAAATAGCAAAATATAAGTTATTATCTGAGGAGTATTTTCTTTGTTTCTTAACAAGTCCAAGTCCGTAATACCAGAGCAATCCTATTCATGTATTTCAGGTTTCACTCTGAACATCTTTTGTTACATACTGCATAACTAATTACTGTTAAAGCAACATTGTTTTAGAGTAACATGGAAATTGAATGCTTTAAGAAACACCCACCCAACATTCTCCAAATCTTCTAACAATGGTTGTCTCTCTTCTTTATTCCTTCATCATTGCCCTGACCATAGAATTTGCTGAGCTTAGATTGTTCTTGTTTCCAAAGGTGTGGATATTCAGCTTTTCCATGAAAAGGCTATGGTTAGCCTGTTTACACCTCAGGTTTCACCTTTAAAAAATGAAGACTCTTAAGGCTTCTCCGCTTTGCAGTAATTCAATTTTGCAGAGCTAAATTACTTAACAACTGCAAAATATGCTGAGACCCTTCTGTAAAGAAGTTATGATATGGAAGCTGCAAAATGATATTATAATGCTTACAAATGCAGAGAACTGGATATGAGAACAGAATCAGCAGTTTGGGTGACAGGTCATTTGCAAACAGAATGTGAGAGAGAACAAGGTCTCCAGGGAGTAATTTAGTTCATTGTCTGAAGATTTTATACCTGCTGGTGTTACCAGTTGAATAGGTTTGTTCCTTACGAAAATTCAAGTTGATCTATTATATGACTTTTTAAAATTCTTTCAAGTCTTTATTTCAGAAAGAGATGTTATCTGGTTAATGTACATACTGTGGTAGCAGGATAGGGTGGTGCACTTGAAATATATCTGTTTTATTCAACTGAATCCTTATTGTGGAAAATTCTTGTGACGGGCACTTTATTGTGGCATCATTAATAATGTTTGTTAAAATAATATTCGTTTGTTTTGTGTGAACCATAGGATTTGGAACTGGATGTTATTCTAGGGCTTCTGCAGAAGATAATAATCAAACCAACAGAAAGTCTTGGAGAGATGCCTCATGATTTATTCTGTTTCTGAATGCTAACATTCATATATCTGTTGGCAGAATTTCATGATTGTTGTAATGGTTCTGAAACAACTTTTCAGATTATCTTAACAATCTAATAATAAAGTATTTTAATAGGATTTTTTTTTCTTCCTGTCATGCAGTATTTTTTCTTTTCCTCTTGGTAAAAACATAAAACTGAAAATAAGTCTTGTCTGGTTTTTTGTACACTTCAGTGTTTAACCTTGTATGAAAAATGCGGTCTGATGTAATTGTGCAGAAAATGTGTCTTCCTATTAATATAAACTCTGTAAAAATGCCTGCCTTATTTTTGAACAGTTCAGTTTTATATTAAACAATCTGATTTTCTCATAAAGAGGATATATGGAACTAAACTTCTCCCTAATTCTCACTGTGCCACTACTCTTAAGAGAGATGTGGCTGCCAATCTGAAGCATAAATGCTGCATGAATATCCCCAGAACAGCATTTAAAACTTATGTAAAAGAAAAAGAAATGCTTTGTCTATTACTTAGCAGAGTTCTTTGTCTCTGTCCTATCAGTGGCAAGTGTCTCTTTTCCTTTCTATCACACCTTTTTCCACATTGGTTGAAGAGCTCCCTTTGATGGAAAAAACATTATGTAAGGGTAGTAACAGAGAATAAAAATTTGAAAAAGCACACCAGCTCATCCTTATCTTGTAAAATAAACATAATATAAAGCTTGGATCAGATTAGAATTCATAGATTAAATGATTGCATAGAAGAAAGTAAATTATAATCTTCATTTCTGATTCTAGGGCAGGAAAATGAAATATTTTATGATAATTAGGGTATCATTGAAATACTAAAGGACAACACTAGAATCTTAGAAGACTGTTGAGAAGAAAACTTCTGAATCAAAAATGCGTCTGGCTTCTTTTTTTTGACATTTTTCTTTCTTTTCTCTTAAACTAGCCCGTACAAAAGTGCCTGCAATATATTAGAAAACATATGTCCAGGAATCTTCTAGTGATCTGGAAAACTGCAATAAAAATATTTCTACCAGTATCAGCTGATAGGAAATAAAACCACAAGTGTACTAAATAGCAAGAGGATGAGAGCTATAAAAATGGCTGACACCAACAGAAGCAGGCCCTCCAGAGCCTACAACAGGCTTGCCTCCAGTTCTTCAGGACAGGCAGAATCAGAGACAGTGATGACTCACAGAGACGGAATGGTTGGCTCCTGATACATCCCTGACACCCATCCACAGCCAATACCCTCCCAATAAGAACCCTGCAAGTGGGGGGATAGATTGGAAAGCTGGTGCTGCTAGTCATTGCAAGTCATCCTGGACAGCCTCCCTGGGTACTTGCCAGACTACTTACATGCATGCTGGTGCTTGTGTGTACTAAAATGTGAATATTAGGGGCTGAATCAGTTGTGTTTTATAATAAATTGGTATTTCCATTCTGTGCTGTGTGACCTGAGATATTGCATCGACCTTCATCAATGCCACTGTTATAAGGATGAGGAAGCACACACAGCCCCATCTGTACTGTGTCATTTCCCCACAAGCAGCTGGAAGCTTCTTGCAGTTGTGGGTGAGGGGAGCTCTCCATCATTTGTGTCATCTATCTAAAATTGACCTGGAAATTAAATTTTCTGATTTGTGAACAATTGGCTGGTTGTTTTGTTTTCTGTGGTCTTACGGGGGAAGTACCCTGGGCTGTTTCCTTATTGCCCTCATTATATTGAAGGTCTTTGTGTATATCTACAGGTAAAAATATAGATGTCTGTAGATATTCATATATATACATTCACATATATACATGCATATCTTATCTTCCTTATGGGAAGGAAATGGAGAGTCAATTGGAGGGCTGTCAGATCTTCTGGGTGTGACACTTTCAAATCACAAAAACTAGCCCATTACAGAGCTGTATGAAAACGTGTGGTGTGAGCCAACAGCGGCGTCCTTGGATCAGTCAGATTAGGCAGTGGGCAGAGTCCAGTCTGTGGTGCACGGACTCCACACAGACCTCAAGACAGAGTAATTTGTTCTGAAAAGCACAGCTGGGATGTTCTGCACCCAACTCTAAGAATTTTTACCATCAAAGGAAAGCATATAACTTTTTTTTCCTATTTTCTCCTGGAAAATATCCATTAGCCATTGAATTCTTTATGGATTCACAGAAAGAAAAATATTTTTCTTATTAATTATTTATTGATTGAAATATTTTTATATTCTGTATCAAACCTGGGAAAGACTTTACTAAAGAGTTTTTCCAATACTTCATTATAAGGATTTTATAAAAAAATCCTCAGATTCTGAGAAATCCATAAATATAAATCAATGACAATAAGACAATACTGCTATCTTAATTGTATCTTGGTATTTTCTCCAAATCATGTTAGAATCTCAGCTTAGCCAAGTGTAGAAACAAGTTTCAATTATTCAGATGTCTCCATATTAGAATGTGTCGTGAGAGCAGTCACAGGACTCTTGTTTAGTGGAATCTGCTGGATTGATGCCTATGTACAATTCTTTTTATTATTATTTGAGTCAATGAGATTGCTAACCAAGTAATATGTAGCAACAAATGCACAGGAAGAGGCTACTGCCTAAAGGAGACTCAGAGCCTTACATTAATTTACGATTTAACATCTGTGGTGTTCACCTGTGGTGCTATATGTTCTGATTCCTCAAGCCACTCTTCTCTGAGAAATGTCAATGCATAGAAAGGAACTGCATAAAAGTCCTGTTTGACACCAAAAATGTCATCCTCATGATGCTCGAAGTGTTGAGAAAAGATACTGGTGCAATATAAAAGGAGTGCAATAAAATCTAAAAAGATCTATCATGAGAAATATTAATTATATTGAAACACGTCACTTGGAGGTGTTGAAGTAACTCTAGGACAGGTGCAGTGCAAGGCTCAGTGGATTAGACTGGTCTATGTTTAATGGAAAGTTGCCTTGCCCCACTGTGTCACCCAAGGACAAAAGGAGTGAACAAGAGTTTTGAATTCACATTGAAACAGTCCTCCACCAAAGCTGAACTCTGATTCAAATCCCATGCAGCTCATTGTTAAGGCACCTCTCATGCTTGATGATTTACTAATCTGTGATGCATAAGGTACCAAAACAACTCATATTTGATTCAGGCATCTCTCCTGATCACCACAACCTTTCAAAGATGACTGTGAGTGCCATATTTATGGTATCTATCAACTCTCTCAGCACTCATGGATGCATCTTGTCAGGGCCCATGGACTTGCTGATAATAAGGCTCTGACCCAATACTCCATGACCAAGCAAAAGTTTTCCTTCTAATGTTCTTTACCCTTCTCTCCTGGGTAAGAGACTCCTGAGGGTTGGTTTTGTTGGTGAAGATCAGTGCTATGAAGGCATCATTTGAAAATAGCCTCTTATAGTATCATGTTGTTCCCTGGGAAAAAACAAAGTTGCTGCATGCAAATAAAATGGTATGAGTCCTGAACTCCACCTCAAATGTCCCTTGGGATTCACAGAATGTTCAAGTCACATATTTAGAAATCTGTACCTTATTGCTGACTGTGTTGTGATTCCCTTTCTTTACTGGTATTATGAGAATGGCTCCAGAAGCCCACAATACCTCATGGTATGTTTCTAAAAGGTCAGCAATGCTCTTGGTAGTATAGAGTCTGGAAACCATATCTGTCAGTAGTCCTTACTTCAGTGAAAGTTGATGGCACAAAGCAGAGCTTGTTTGAGAAAGTGACCATCAGAGCAGTTTTCACTTTTAATTTTGCAAGGCACAGTCCTTAAAACCTCAATATGTGTGACACTTGAAATACAGACTTCTCTTGTTGAAAAGAAAGTTGCAGAAGTTCAGCTGTCCTTCTGCCCTCGTTACATACAAAGCCATACTGGTCAGGTTTTTATGCCTTTTTTCTCTCCAGTGTCAGAAGGTGAGGGGAGATGATCAAATGCTGAGATAATTTCTTCAGCTCTGGTGAATGCACTTAAAGAAAATAAACATAATTAGCCATCTTTTACATAATGAGATATTCAGTTTTTCCTCCCTCAGCAGCATTTGAATAGACTATATTACTAATTAGCTAAGTTAGTACCTTTCTATGAAAGCAGACCATCTTAAAATTAGATGATGGTTTTCTCTTAAATGTTCATGTTTAACTGTGGACTTTCTAATCTCATAGATAAGTCCAGAACCAAAGCCCAATGAAAGGATTTTAAAAGTGTCATTTAGTATGTTTTGAGTCAACCTCATAAAATATGTTTTACCAGCAGATATTCGTGAATACAACAAGGAAAGCTAGCATGTAAACCACAAACTTCTAAGCATTAGACACAAAGGTACTCAGGGGAAGAAACAGTAGTTGCACCCAGTAAATATGCTGCCAGTCTCAGACATGCTCAGTGTCTGGAGGGTAAAGAGTTTACTGTGGCTCTGTGTGTATGTATGGTTAGAAACCAAAGCACCAAATTTGTATCACTTTTAGTGATTTGAAGCCTTATGAAGTGAGGAAAGGAGTTGTATCGACTTTGCTGGGAGCATAGAAAGCAATAAAACAAAACCAAGGATTCCTAAGGTAAGGATTCTAGAGAACAATACTAAACCTTGAGAGTGTGAGTAGCGAGATTTCTAAGGCAAGAATCAAAGGAGTCATATCTGACTGTGTTGTCTCGCTTATCCTTTATCATGCGTGTCACATTGACTCATGAACCCTTTTTCAGACTAAGGTTGAGACATTTTCTGTGGAACAGGAAACAGTATCCAGTACTTTTCTTCTTCTATGGGGTCTCCTGATTCTCATTTGAGCTTCTACATACAGCTGTTATATGAATAAACCAGGTTCATCATCTACTTTACTGACAGTTGTATTCACTAAAATTGAATAGACAATGCAAAGTAACCTAAACTTAAATTATTGCTATAGTTTGCAGATAATTGTTGGCTGTGATCCTGATAATTGTGAAATCCATATGGCTTTTTGCACTCATTATATTAAATGTTTCTTAATGACTACTCACTTTTCTTTATAGATATCCTAGTCCTTATACATTATGACTGATGCCGATAGTCAGTGAACCTTCCCGTGTCAGCAACTGAAGAAACACAGGTCCAAAGCAGTCTTCAAAGAAAGACAGAGGGTAAATACAAACCCCACAATTTCTAAAGGAATTTAACATGTGTGGTCAATTTGTTTAATCTTGTGACAATGTTTGCTGAAATATTTATTTACCTCAGAGGAGCTTTCACAGCAGTGACTTAATGTGATATGGATGATGGAAAGCACTAAATCATTCAAATAATAATTACTACTAGTACATTAATCAGAGGCTTCTTAACAGAAGGGGTGGTTGCCTTTATTTCAAACAGTTCTTTATATCTCTTTAGAACAATGGCTGAATACACAAATAACATATTCCATATTAGTGACTAAACTCATTTGCCTGGATTATGAACTGGTTATTTTATTTTCATATGCTTAATATTTTAGAAGAGGTTTTAGGCAGCTAGAAGATGATCTAAGAACAGTGTAGTAGGAGAACCTAAAAACCCTGAGGTAGAAATAAAACATCAGAAATCTGTTGAATTGGATTTGCTTCACTGCCCTCTGTGGCGCTGAACTCAATTTCTTTTATAATGAAATTCAAATTAAAATTTGCAGTATTTGGAAAAGAGCTGTTAATCCAAATTCACATCTCCCATTCAGAAGAAGGAAAATAGATACCCAAAAAATGCAAAAGGAAAAATTAAAAAACTGGAATAAAAAATTTTAACACAGATTTGTGTTATTATCATCTGCAGCAAAAGTATATCACTCTGCAAAACAATGAAGTTGAAAACAACCCTCAAATAGGACATACACAAGTTCTGTGGAATTCATAATTTACTACAAATGAATAATTTGACTTCTTACACCAGTCTTGTAGTTGATACTAATTGGCAAAACTCTACCATCATCAAGCAAGGGTAAGTAAACTGTTAATTCATCAAAGGCAAGCAGAATCCAACCTAATATTTCTGTGTTGCAGGTAAAATGTGTCATTTGAGCTCATGGAAGGGTCTTCCACTCTGTTCATGGTCAGCACTTCGCAGATATGCTTTATCTTTCCAGGAGGCACAATATTTTTTATTTTAAGGAATTTATTGCATCACTCTTGTGCTACTTGTTCTACAGTTAACCAACAGTCTCTAAAACACATCTTTATCCACTGGTTTGTAGATCCTTAGATAGGTGGTAGGCAGGTGAATAGGGTCTTTGTTCATGATCTCTTTTTCAATGGGATGCTGTGCTCTAGATGCTGCTCAATTACCTACTGCATTTATTTCTATAGATCTGTATTCCATTTATACTATTAACAGTGACTCCCTTTAGAACCAATGTCTGTGAAAAGAGGNTAAATGCCATAAAATTAGAAATAGGAAATGTCCCTTTTTCAGATCAAAGTATGGGATTTTAAGTCAGTTCTTCACCTAGCAGGAAGCTGTTAAACATCATATAGTCAAATAATCATTTACGTCTAAGACCATCAACCCAGAACTGCCAAGTTCACACTAAACCATATACTTTAAAATACCTCCAAGGATGGTGACACAACTACCACTCTGGACAGCGTACTCTAATGCCTGACAATTCTTTCCATGAAGAAGTTTCTCCTAACATCCAAACTAAACTTGCCCTGGTGCAACTTGAGACCATTTCCTCTTCTCCTGTCACTTGTTACTTGGCAGGAGAGGCCAGCCCCCACCTGGCTGCACCCTCCTTTCAGGCAGTTGTAGAGAGCAGTAAGGTCTCCTTTGAGCGTCCTTTTCTCCAGGCTGAGCACCCCCAGCTCCCTCAGCTGCTCCTCACAGGACTTGTGCTCCAGACCCTTCCCCAGCTCTGCTGCCCTTCTCTGGACACGCTCCAGCCCCTCAGTGTCTTNGGTGGTAGGCAGGTGAATAGGGTCTTTGTTCATGATCTTCTCTTTTTCAATGGGATGCTGTGCTCTAGATGCTGCTCAATTACCTACTGCATTTATTTCTATAGATCTGTATTCCATTTATACTATTAACAGTGACTCCCTTTAGAACCAATGTCTGTGAAAAGAGGTCACAAGCTCTCTGGGGCAGATGACAGATCTTACTGTTATTACAAAATATTTGCCTTTTCTGGAAGGCTGTATAATTCGAATTACTTCAAGAGGATGGAGTTCTTTCAAAATAATGCAACATCAGATTATATATATATGTATATATATATTAAAAAAAATGGATTTTAGATAAATGCCAGTAACAAGAAGATATAAACAGACTGGCAATTTGTGCATGCCAATAATAAATGCCATAAAATTAGAAATAGGAAATGTCCCTTTTTCAGATCAAAGTATGGGATTTTAAGTCAGTTCTTCACCTAGCAGGAAGCTGTTAAACATCATATAGTCAAATAATCATTTACGTCTAAGACCATCAACCCAGCACTGCCAAGTTCACACTAAACCATATACTTTAAAATACCTCCAAGGATGGTGACACAACTACCACTCTGGACAGCGTACTCTAATGCCTGACAATTCTTTCCATGAAGAAGTTTCTCCTAACATCCAAACTAAACTTGCCCTGGTGCAACTTGAGACCATTTCCTCTTCTCCTGTCACTTGTTACTTGGCAGGAGAGGCCAGCCCCCACCTGGCTGCACCCTCCTTTCAGGCAGTTGTAGAGAGCAGTAAGGTCTCCTTTGAGCGTCCTTTTCTCCAGGCTGAGCACCCCCAGCTCCCTCAGCTGCTCCTCACAGGACTTGTGCTCCAGACCCTTCCCCAGCTCTGCTGCCCTTCTCTGGACACGCTCCAGCCCCTCAGTGTCTTTCTGGCAGAACTGGACACAGGATTGGAGGTGTGGCCTCACCAGTGCTGAGTAGAGGGACATGGTCACTGCCCTGCTCCTGCTGGCCACACCATTGCTGATGGCAAGAGCAGCTCAGATGGCAACACAGGCCCACTGCTGGCTCATATTCAGCCACTGCTGGCCAGTACACCCTTCTTGGGGCTGGACAATATCCTGGGACATCTACAGTGTCACAAGACACCTATGCTTATGTAGCTTAACCACTCACCAACCACACCATGAAAAGCTAACGGGACTTTTGCGGTCTTGAGGCATAATTTCTAACACTGTGTGTATGTCCCATGTATGAGGTTACCAGGCACCAAAGTTAAGAGATTTGAATGTCTCCATTTTCAATATATACAACAAGGCAAGAAAATTAACAGCTACTAAGGGCATTGGTGAAATCCTTGTTCCATAATCTTTTTGGGATGTCATTCTTTTCTTCTCACAGTCTCTCTGGAAGCAATAATCCACCAGAGATTTCCACAAAGGGACATGTTTTAATCTAAACCTTGACCTTGATTTTTCACTTTTTATTTTTACTGTTATTTTGGTCTTGTGAGGATGAGAATATGTTTCTAAGGAAAAATATACATTCAGAAGTACTGAAAAGGCATGTAGCAACAATATTACAGAGTGGCTACCAACAACTTGACCAAAAAACTATCTGAAGCCACAATGCTCCTATGAATAGCTTCAGTCCTACTTTTTAGAAGCATCTATAAAACGTTTGCATGGACCGTTTTCATTCAGTGACAAAGCAGTGTTCTGATGGATATCTGCTGGTAATGGTTTCTTCCTGTTGCAGGGCATTCATGGTTCAGTGATGCTGAATGACCCATGCCTGAGCAGTCCAAACTGTTTTCCAGTGCAGAGCAATGTTTCAAGGTTAGAATGGGAGAGTGAAGGTGGCTAAGTAATTCAAAATTATGACATTTTAAAGACACTCTTTCCATGCATATGCCTTAGCAGAATAGTTTGGGCATATATATCATGCAGATAGTGCAGGGTCATTTACAGAGTTTGCATATAGGTCTTCTGTAGTTAAGAAATGCTCTTATATTCTGAATCTAGGCCTCCAGGTTGCTACTGCCTCAGGTAAGGCTGCTCAGTGAAATGTGCACTTTCATGTTTGAGTGTAAAAGGCCAAAGTTATTTAGTACATATTGCTGCATAATGAAGAAAGGCTATGCTGCTGCAGGAAGCAGCAATCTTCAATCGGGCTTCTTGCTTTTACTCCTTGTAGTTTTTACATCTATATAAATTCACTGATTCCAAAATCTTGTTTACAGTGATCAAAATGAGAGAAGGTGTCAGTTGCTTCTGATATGGAATGTCTCAATATTTTTAGTGTTTGCTTTCACTCCTTTTTAATTGAATAGCTGCATGGATGCTTGAATACATTACAGGCCTGTTTAAATTCATCTTTTTGTCTGATGCAATTTTAGAATTTAGAGGAAAAGATCATCACATGATTTTGAAAAGGATTTAAAAATCATCCATCTCTGTCTTTACCACAGATAGAGAAGTTCCTTATAAATGTGGGTGTCTGTCATGTAGGCACTGAAAGAAAAAAAGTGAGTACAAAGTGGTGATTATTTCTTTTTAATGCTTTGAAGCTCTCACTGCTAGCAACATACAGGCTTCCTCTTGTTGTTAAGATGTCTGCCTTTTTTTTTTTGTTTCAACAGTTTGTTTTACAGAAATCTAGTTTCACAGCACATTTCTTTATAGTCTCTCATTCTCATCTACATATTAACGTCAAGTCAAAGACAGTATTATGTCACTTTTAATACCACAAAGTATTTATGCAGAAATTATGAATCAGACAAAATGAGGTTGTAGGATTTTATGTTTGTATCATGGAAACTTGTGCTTGATCAGGCAATGCTTCCAAGACAGGTATTTTTCACATCTCTTTAATTTTGTGGCATCATTCCTCTCTGACAATGAAACGCTATGGTTTCCTCATAATGGATGACTAAAATGGAAGCCAAGTGTGATGGGAATGAGCACTATGGATAGGTGAGGTTATAGAAATGAAAAGGAGCTGATCACCTATACCAGGCAACTTTGTCGTGGTAACCTGGTATCCTTCCATCAATGACTGAGATGGTCTCTGAACATGGTGTGCAGTTTTATTTAGAGATGAAAATACTGAGCAAAATTTAGGCTCAACTAAGAGAAAATTGAAAGGTGGCACATGCTGAAGTAATTGTGGAAACTGGTAAGAATTTCAGACCTGCATTTGTTTACAATAATCGACAAGGAGCTGGAAAGGGCATGAACTCCTTAACACTCAGAGAATGCCATTCAGGTATGAACAAACTGATATTCATAGAGTTTTCCAGTTCCTATTGCATTGTTATCTGCTCCATACTGCAAATATATACCCCCCCGTACTTACCATTTGAGAAATGAAACAGTGAGAGGGAAAAGGCAGTGCATTTCGCTGAAGTATGAGAATTAAAGTCAGATGCTTCAATATTCTCTCAGACTGATTTACCTCCACATTTCTGTGCAAATCATTACCATTTCACATTTTAGTGAGCCTACCAGTCCGTAAAGACTGCAATATTTTCTCATTTCACAAAGATGTTGCATGTATTCATTTGTATGTATAAAATATTTTTACAGATAGTGCAGCTATTATCTTTGCTTAAAAAATGTACTTTGTATTTGCCTTTGAGAAGAGAAAAACTTTCTGATCGAATCCCCAGAGAAATTTTAAGTTCCTGGTTTTGTTTAACTGCTTTGGTACTTTCAGTGCCTTTTCTAAAGAATTAAAATGTCATTAACCAAAAAACCTCTTCATCAAACTGAAATGCTACTTACAGTCATGATTTGTTTGGAAAGATCTCACAGACTACATTTTTTTGTATTTTAAATGGACACAGAGTTAATGTACTCTCTTAGAACAAAACAAAGTAACTCTGATTATGGCTGCAAAAAACTAATTCACAGTTCTTTATGACAAGCCAAATCTCCCTCTGAACTTTTTAGCTCCTCTACTGCCCTCTCAGGGAGCCCTATCTCTACCAATACAGAGCAATGTGTCTCATATTGTGTTTTGTATTGCAATCTGTATGTTTCTGATGATTAATGGGATACACACAATTGTTATTAGAGTGTAATGAATTAAAATTTAATACTATGGAATTTATAAAGCATAAAAAATAAATAAGTATTCATAATGTCTCCCAATTAATTGCCAGTTGCATTAAAACCATCTGCAGTATGAGCTGTTATTACTTCTCTGCAAACAAAGACCAATGGACACAGGAATTCCTTTCAAATCAGTTGTGTGCATCCATGATAACCCAGGTGTCATATATCACTGCCACAGGATTTTTATAGCTTCCTGTGATGCACCTGGTATTGACCACTGTCAGAAATGAGGACCTGGCCTCCATGAACTTCAGGTCATGTTTATTTCCTGCATTAGATAATTCTGTCTTCTGTTTAACACTCACTCTAGTGTAAAACTGCAGAGATCCAAATGGAATTAGACCGAAACAGTAGTGGGTACCTCTTCACCATTTTCATTGGAGATAAGATAGACATGAGAATTAGAGTCTCCCTGATCTAAATCTCTTCACTTATTTCCAAGACAAGCTCATGTAATTCTTTCTGACTTTTATACTCATTCTAAGTTTTGATACTGAGCTGACTGACCTGGAGTAAAATGACTGTAGCATGTAACAAGAATTATTAAAGAAAGAAGCAGAAAGTACTAATAGCTAATAACTATTTTATGCTATTTTTTTCTGAAATTACAGAAACAGTACTCATATCTCACAGTGGATATAATTAAAGTCTGCAAGACACAATAATAAAAAAATATAATAATTCTGCAATCACTATGAACCAAATTTTGAAATTGTTTAATTCCTCATCTATAAGCGCTAATAAGATGACACAGCTGAAAAGTATTCTGATAAAGAGATATTTACAAGTGGTCGGACACATACATTTTGTTTGATTCTATTACTGTTGGATCGGTGGACCTGATTGCTAAAATAAGTTGCAAGGTCTTTGATAGATAAATGTTTTCCCAGGTAAATGTTACATATGTCATTTAGAAATTTAAACTACACCAGGAATCTTTTTATTTAAAAAAAATCCCAGCAAAACAAAACAAAAACCCAAATACCCAAACAAAAACCCAAACTTCAATAAACCAACTCATGAAATAGAGGTTTTGAATATATGGTAATATTTTGGTCGTTAGAAATGGGAGGATAGAGTCTTCTGATACAGTCCTATGAAATCAAAGTCAAAGAGATTTGTATATAGAATAGAAACTCACCAGTTTTGATGACCTTTTTTAGACTTCCTTTTTACACATGCAGTAATATAAGAACAAGTAATTTTGGAGAGAATTTATGTAGAGCTATGGATTAGCTGATTCACCAGAGAATTATCCTAGTACTATGTCAGTGTAACATGGGATTGGAAAGAGTCAATATTTACCTTTTAAGTGTAATCAGGCAGTTACATAACCAGATGAGATAAATGGCATAAAAAATTCTTGAGGATGTAAAAACCTGTTCAGTTTGGATGTGTAAATTTTTGTAAAGGAACACAGAAGGTAGATCATACTTAAATATTCATCTCTATCATCTGCATTTACACCCAAACCCAGGGCTTGCTGATAGTTTGCAACTGCAATACTTAAAATCAGTTTTAAAAACTATGGCCATGGCCAAATGGCAGATAATTTACTGTATTATTTTAATGGAGTATTATGTGCTGAGTTGGATTTTTGATGTGATAACAGAAACAGTGCCCTAACATGGTGATGCTGAGAAACAAAGTATGGGGTTTTTTTTAATCTGATGATTTTCCTGAAGTGATATGAAAATAGGATACAAATCAGCTATACTCATATGTAGTGGTAAAACTCTGCATAAAATTTCCCATATGCTGGAAGATACCATGGAGCTGAGATTAGGGGAGGGCAGAAGGAGGGGAGGATAATTTGAAAAAAAGTTTTGACTCTGTTCAAGTCTGTTCTCTAAAAAAACTTTACCCTTTTGAAATGTGAGAACATTTCAAACATTCAGACAATTTTATGAGCAACATGCCCACATATATAGGCAGAAGGTCTAGTGTTCACAAATAAAGATTAAAATTCAGTGTAATGACAAAAACTTTTTCTATATTAGTAGAAACAGCAATGAAAAATCAAAAACGTGTAGTGTTTCCTTATCAGCTCATTAACAATGAATTTGGATTATGAAAGAATAGTTTGATAGGAATACAACTATATTTGCATTAAAGGAAGGTTTGTTGAAGAAACATTTCTGATGGTTTATAGTTTCATCAATATGTTAATAGAAAGTCAGCCAGGTGTGCTATTATTCTTTCTGTTGCCTTGAAAGTTATGCTTTAGAAAACTCTACTCAAATCAAAATTTCCATTTGGAACTTGAAAAGCATGTAAAATTAGAAGAGAAGGGAGAGACAGAAAACCTGTTGTATCCAGTTTACAAGAACATCTTGCCATTGATTTATGTCACTGCCTTTTGAAAATGTAGTTTAAGATTTGTCCTTGAAAACATGGATCATATCACACTGCCAAGTATTTTCCAGATATTAAGAAATGTGTCTTTGCCACTGCTATGAAATCAGTTTGCATTTCCTGAAAAATCACATAGAAATATTCAGTATTAGTGCAGTATTAGTGCAGGACCTAATCAGACTTGATGTCTTCTATGATTTTTGCAAATTGTCTAACACAGTCACAAATTAGCTGCTGAATTCCATATGAGAACCACTATTTCATCTTGAATTTCAACTCACAATAGGCTTGGCTCTGGCATTATTTCTTAGGACAATATTTAGATGTATAAACATTTGTGTACATATGAAGAGACATAGATGCACACATATATATGTGTGTGTATATGTATATATATATATGCACATAAACTAAAAATCATGTGTTTGTCGTGACATGATTTCCAATTTAGTAATTCTGTCTATCAAAAGTATCTACCTCCTTCTAATCCTTCTAGCTGCTCCAGATTTAATAAGATGTTCCCCAGGTCTCTTCAGATAAATAGTTACTACAAAAACAACTGAAAAAATTCAGACAGGTTAAGTTTTATGGGTAGTGTTATAATTAGCTTTTTGTCTCTCAGAGTGTTTAAATATTAAAATAACTCTCCTGTGAAATTTGCTAATCTTTTCACACTTGTTTTTTTGTTTTTTTTTTGTTTTTTTTTTTTTATTGGGGTAGCCAGTTTGACACTTTTTTCTTTTTGCAGAAGGTTTTTTTTTTCTTTTTGGAATTTTTTTGCATTATCATAAAATGGACAACTCAGAAAAAGGGTTAAATCTTGATGTTTGTGATCATAGTAAAATACTTGGATATTTGAAAATTAGAGAAGCTTGGGCTGAGATTAATAGATGTCTCCATGGCCCTATAATATCATGCTGATGACATATGCCTCTTCCTGACTAAGTTTTGTTGCATATTATCTGTTTTCAAGATATAATCATATGATTTTCATCATGAGTTGCAATTTCAAACATGAAAAAGCAGTGATATGTCATGGGAAATGTAATCCATTCACAGAGCTATTTCTGTTTGAGAGAGTGAGGATGGGATGTGCTTGAGTTATAACTCCTGTGAGGTCCTGCAGCAGCAAAGCCCAGACTGAAGTTAATGCAGACTACAAAATAAAATAATTCCATTAATTTCAAAAGACCCCAAGTTTTTCACATTCTGTTTGATCTGACCATATTTTTTTTTCCTAACAGGAACAATGGTTTTCTTGGAAAAATTATTTGCAGAAACTGCATTTTCCTGTTTAAAAAAATAAGTTCATTACCAGATTTTTCTGTGAATCCGTAATAAACTAAACCCTTAAAATAATGTTTGAAAGCATTTGAAGTAATATTTGTGTCTGGGTGATGAATATTCACATGAAATTTCATCAAGGTCCCTATGGTTTCTAACAACTCAACTTCAGAGGCAAGCCAAGTGAACAGGAGATGGATGGACCTGCCTGGGATGTGTGAAGGTGTGTGTGATGAAGTCCAAAGTGAAGAGCAGCAGGCTCAGATGTGCACAAGCTGTTCCTGAGTCCCTGAGCTTTATGTACAGCTAGGCACTGGACAAGATAATTGTGCCTGCCATGCAGCTGGAGATGGATTTGACAGCCCCCACGCACACAGCTGAGTGGTCAGCCCTTTCCCAGATGAGAGACATGGAACCTGAATGCTAATTACCAGATTTCAACCCACTATTTCAACCTGCTGTAACAGCTCCCAGAAGGAGCTAACAGGTATCCATATACACTTCTCTCTTGTTCTGAAGAAAATTCTTTTTACCCAGTTATACAGACATATGGCAAGCCCTGATTCTTCGTTCCACCACGGTCCCCTCATCCAGGAGGGCCAGCACCTGTCTGTGTCCCACAGAAGGCAAAGATGAGCTCCTGACTATACTTTGGGGAAGATACACCTGTGGTCATGGTTCTGCTGCGAGGCATCGCTACCTGGGCCTGGCCACAGCCCCACTGACCCACAAGCTGATGTCCCATCCCCATCCCCCTGAACATTCCTGAGCTGCCCAACATTGATTCCCCTCTGCAGGCCTTATCCTGGTGCATATTCATGGGAGGCCTCCATAAAGCCCTGATATCTCCCAGCTGTTTCCCAGGTAGCTGGAGCAAGTGCCTTGGCAACATTAATGAACTCCCTTCCTTTCTCCTCCATGCAAAAACCCAATACTTCTTGTTGTTTTGCTGCATACTGTAGTTTGATGACACTGGATCCACCCAAGGTCACTGAAAGAACTGGCAAATTGTTCTTTTGAAACTTTCCTTCATTTATCAGCAGTCCTGGCTGACCAGGGAGGCCCTAGGGAACTGGAAGTAAGTGTGATGCCCATCTACAAGTAGGGCTGGAGAGCAGATTCAGGGAACTACAGGTCTGTAAGCCTGACCTTGGGGCTGAGGAATGTCATGGAGCAGATCATCCTGAGTGACGTCACATGGTATGTGCAGGACATCCAGATGATCAGGCCCAGCCAGCATAAGGTGGTGAAAGGCAGGTCCTCTTTAAACACCTTCATCTCCTTTTATGACAAGTTAACCCACTTCGTAGACAAGGAAAAGGCAGTGGATATTGTCTGCCTAGTTTAGTAAAGCCTTTGGTGCCTTCTCCCACAGCATTCTCCTGGAGAAACTGGTTTCTCATGGCTTGGACAGGTGCACTCTTTGCTGGATAAAAAACTGAGTGGATTGCCGAGCCCAGAGAGTGGTGCTGAATGGAGTTACACCCAGCTGGGTCATAAGTGGGATTCCTCAGGACTCAGTTTTTGGTCCAGACCTATTTAATACCTTTACTGACGACTTGGATCGAATGCATCCTCAGCGAGTGTTCAGACAACACTAGGAGCATCAATCTGCTGCAGGGTAGGAAGGTTCTGCAGGGAAATCTGGACTGGCTGGATTGATGGGCCAAGGCCAACTGTATGATATTCAACAAGGCCCAGTGCTGGGTCCTGCCCCTGGGTCACAACAACCCCAGGCAGCACTACAGGCTGGGGGCAGTGGCTGGGAAGCTGCTTGGTGGAAAAAGCCCTGGGGGTGCGGGTCAACAGTGACTGGACATGATCCCATGTGTGCCGATGGCATCCTGGCCTGGATCAGCAATGGTGTGTCCAGCAGGAGCAGGGCAGTGACTGTCCTCCTGTACTGAGCACTGGTGAGGCCACACCTCCAATCCTGTGTTCAGTTTTGAGCCCCTCTATGAAGGCCACAATTAAGTCACCCTGATGCCTTCTCTTTTCCAGGCTTAACAATTCCAATTCTCTCAGCCTTTCCTTGTGGGAGAGGTGCTCCATACCTCATCAACTTGGTGGCGCTCCTATGGATTTGTTCCAACAGGTAAGTGTCCTTCCCATGTTGGGGACTTCAGAACTGGATCCAGTAACTCAAGGGGGAGTCTCACAAGAGCAGAACAGAGAGGCAGAATTACCTTCCTTGAACTGCTGGCCATACTTTTGATGCTATGAAATTGAATTGTATGTTAGGAAAATAGATCGAATGTTAGGAAATATTTCTTGGCCAAAAGGGTCGTCACACATTGAAACAGGCTGCCCAGGGAAATAGCAGAGTCTCCCTTCATGGGGATACTTAAAATATGTATGGTTTGGTACTCAGGGACATGGCTTAGTAGTGGGCTTGACAGCAACGGTTAAGAGTTGGTGTCAGTGATCTAAAAGGTATTTTCCAAACTAAGTGATTCCATGATTCCTTGATTATATTATTTGCATTCAAACCAATTCACAACTTCAGCATGTTTCTCACTTGAAAATTAGTTATCCAATTTGCATGCTTTTTCATGCCAGTACTACACACTACTGAATTGTGTACTGGTAATGTTCACATATGCTGTGTTGACCATGAAGCTGACAAAGCACTGTCCTATTCATTAAAACATGTGGAATCCAAACCCAGGATTTGCTTTTCTGGGTTCTGTATATAATGTGTCAATTTATCATTGAAGCTCTATGTTGCCCTGAAATGACTCTCTAAAAATCAAATGTAGCTGCTCGTTGACTAGCTTACACAAGGTATTGTGCCATTTTTGAATGTAGTTTACAAATTTAAGATATGAAGTGAGATATTGATTCATATTTAAATGCTAGAAAATCAAAGGGTGTAAATGGCTTTAGTAAATATTTTAGCCATATTATGAAAGCAAAAAGGAGAAAGAAGACAAATACTGACAACCAGTAAGAGCTTTTATACTACACTCAACATGTATTTGAATATCTTTCAAGTTTCTGTGCTTATAAACCACCAGGTTAATATTATAAATTATTATTTATGAATATGAAGAAAGAAAAGCACTTTGGATTTGTCAAATTGATTTTTATGTGAGTTATGATTAGACAGAGAAATACTGCTGCTGCTGTATTACTGGAGGACCCAAGCAAGAAATGCAAATATTATTGAAATCCTGATCATATAGTCAGTATCCAATGTGTTATACCAGTATTTAAAAGACTTATTTGTTCATACATCTTCTGCATTTCTAGTTGTCTCCCACAGACTTTCCAAACCTCCTGGGTTTTGTCATGGTAACAGCTTAATTTATCGCATTTCAGCCTGTGTGATGAAAATTTTTCAGAGAACTCTCTACAGTGCTCCCAAACATTTGTTTGCTTTAGTATTCTGAGTTTATACCTGACAATCTAAAAAAATTTCAAGTTCTTTTTTTGACTTGCCAAACTGAATTAATAGAAAAATTGGTTACAATGGACATCGTGAAGTAATTTCGCCCCATTTCCTTTTTAGATTTGGTAGTATAAGGCCTAGCATGGCACTTAGAACAATATTTTGAAATAAAAGTTTTCAACTTTTCCTTGCTTAACAGACATGAGATGGACTTTAACATTCATTAAAAGCATCCTGTAATAAGGAGATACCATCCAGGTACAACAAATATCCAGAGCCATTCTAAAATAAACTCAGCTTGGGAAGATGTAGCCAGCAAACTTGGGGAAAATTATTATTTTTGTATGCCTTCAGCACCCAACATTTGCAACAGACTTTGTTGTTGAATTTTGCACTGGATTCCACCTAAGTCTATATCTTAATTTTGCATATTACTCCTGGAAAGTACTTTGAAAAAATATTTATGATCAAAGGCATTTCAAGAATTTATATTTGCAGGAAGATGTAGTTAGTCCAGTTGTTCCAGCAATATTTTCCATGGAAAAAACTGACTTTTAAAGTGGAGCTTACTCTTTGCCATTACAGAACTGGGCTGTTGGAAATACTCAGTTTAATTATTTAATTAACAATTATTGGAAAAACAGATTTTTGGCCAAGATTGCTAATCCCTGGTGCAAGCCAACTGAGCTTACGACTCTTACCGTGATGATTTACAAGAATATCACTTCTACAGAGTAGGTTGTTTTTTTTTTTTTAATTTGATGGTGCTCACTGTCTGATGTGCATAAAACCCCTGAAAGATCTAAAGTATGAAAAAGATTGTTTCCATGTGTATGCATGGGAATGCAGATTACAAAACCTTTCTGTGGTCTCTCTTATTGGCCCTGCTTTGACAAGCAGCTTCTTCAGAGAAGAAAGTCAAGCAAATTGTTACAGCTGAAGTTTTTTCACTGACACAAACTCACGCTAGATTTGATAAGAGTCCTCACCTTTATTCACCTTATTCCTTTTATCTTGGCAGACACTCATTAGCTTCTGCCTCAGTGAGAGCTAGGTCAAAGCTGATCCGAAGTCCAAGAAAAATATACAGCCTGGGTGGAGACAATAAATCTATTCAAAATTTACAAACAAAAAAGAGCAAAATGTGTCATCTTACTTGATATAAAATGTTGTCCCACTCAGTACTTAGCACAGATGCTCCCTGAGTGAGTCACTTGTGCAATATACTATAAACACAAATCAGTTCATTTCTTGGAAGAGGAAAACACAGAAAGAAACTTGAGCTTGTTCATATTCACAGAGATATTCCATTTCTATTTTGGAAGTTTGGTCTATATCAGGTTAGCAGAATTAGGATCAAATTATAAAAGAGTTGGTTTGTTATTAAAGTTTGTCTTCTGTTAGCTACTCAGATTTGAAGGACATGCCAAATGATTTTTAAAATATTGGATAGATATTTTAATTAAGATTTGTTCTGAGTTTTTTGTGGTTTTTGGTTTTTTTTTTTTTCCTCACTTTTCTAGGCTTTGGTTCAGCAAAGCACTTAAACATGTGCCTAATCTCAATCCCATGTGTAATGGTAGCCAAGTGAAACAAGCACATGGAAATGAATGTGCTTAAGAGGACACATGTGCAATTTTTTTGCCTATAAGCATCCAGGATAGAGGCAATTATGTATCAATTAATGTTTTAGTGCATAGTGTTCTTCTGGTTTGTATCTTCCTTAGGTTCTTTTATCATCCATTTAAAAATAACATATCAAAGTACGTTACAGAAATATGTGATCAGATGGCTGTCAAGTCAGTTTCAATTAAAAAAAGGAATTTTTATATTCAGCTGAAAACAAGACGCTTGAATTTGTCGATAGTTTAATATTGTTTGCAAACAGTTTATTTTGTAATTTGCACATGTGCTGAACAAGTTGTGCATTATAAAAGTTGGAATGGTTTGAGACTTTTATTAAATATTAATTAGATCTGCTAAATGGCTTGGAAAGAGTCAGCATACTTCTTTATCCTCTGCTTACATCTTTGTGGTAACAAACTAGATATTTCTAACTTTAAACATGAATGACTGACCAGAATCTGCTTTTGAAGGATCAAAACATTACTTTTTCATGATATGGAGAGCTTCTCCATGGTTGCTTCCATAGGAAATAAACTCCTCTTTTGTCCCATTTTCAGAATAAAGGTTCTTCATAGCACATGGATGTTTTACTCCTTCTAAGTACTACCAATGTTTACAGAATTTCTCAGTCTGAAAAAACAGAGGCAGTAATGCTGCAGCCCCCTTACCCTCCAATAAAAAATTACTAAAACCTCAGCATTTTACAAGTTTTCAAAGTTATTAAAATCTGTACGTATAGAAAATTCACAGCTTTTCTCCCCTGGGGTTACTATAAAAGCTGGGACAATATTGCATATTTGGTGTTGAATTTGTGGCAACTTCAGAGTGAAATCCATGCACATTGTAGGTTTTGCCCCACTGAGCATTGGAATCTGTCCATGCCATGGTATAACCCAGGGCCTGATCTTTTAAACTTTGAGCTTTCTCAGTGATGAAGACTTAACTCATTTTCACTCCAGGGCATTACCTTGCTTTAGATCAGTGGGGAAACTGATCTAAACCAATCTGGGAGAAAGTTTGCCTGTTGTTAGAAGAAGCACTTAGTCTCCTCGAATAAGGGTCTCTGGCTTTGGAATTTACTATATCAACACTTGACTGGAACGTCTGAGCATCTTTAGGGTGTGTATTTTGTTCAAATAATTGGTATGTATTTATTTCTGCATGTGTGCATGTGTAAGAGTGCATGCTCAGTTGCTGCAGAACGAATGGGTGGTTTAGATTGAGTTAGAGTTTAGGAATGCATAACTTTGAATCATACTGCTGTTTTTCAGGTATGAATGAAGTTTTTAAAGAATTATTAAATTACATTGAGCTGACTGGAGGCCTTTCTAGCATTTTAAATTACTAAAAAGACAGAAAACAAACAAATGCTAAAGCTTTCTCTGATTTCAGTTCATCACATATTCTCATTGCTACCCAATATAACTGCAATTCCTTTCTGCAAAGTTAACATTATAATATAGCTCATAGAATAAATGTTTTAAAAATAACCCTATAAATGATGTATGCTATATTTACTATAGAAATTGAAATTGCAAAGATTTCTCAATGTCCCAAACCCTCACATTATGTATTTCCTTCATGCTAGATTGAAATACAGGAGACCATTTTCTAATATGCTATGAATGAGAAATACTCCTGATAAAATAAAACTGTTATACTTGCCTTCAGACTTAGAGAATAAATTGCTGATATACATACTGAAGGTCAGAACTGAAATGAGAGTATTTTGTCTCATATGGGTTGATACCAACTCCTAGAAGTGTCACTTAATTGGCCACTGTTGATGGTATTGAGAATGAGCAATGGCAATATTTTAATAGTGGAGAACAGCAGGTAAGAGTGAGGGGGTAGGAAATCTATACTATTTTAGTATCTTGAAGTTGGTTGCTAAGCACTAGCATGATGTGTAGAATGTATTTTATGCCATTCTGAGCAGAAACAGAAAGAAATAAGAAGTTGCATATTAAAGAAAATACAGCTGCTGTTTATAGAGTCACAATTATTGGAGATGATCTAAAGATATGATGCTTTTAAGAGCTTACTCAAAAAAGGAGGTTGCAAAATAAAGAAAATAACTCCTTTACAGTATATTATAGCCCTCAGCAGTTCTATGAGTTTATGGTTTGAGTAAAGGGTAGTGGTAGAAACAGTGAGCATAGTTAATTGCTGTTTAAATACAAGCACTTATTCATGATTTGTACACGCTTCCCTTTCAGACAAAGTCAACCAGTTATCCTGTCTTGGCACAGACTCTTCAGGTTCTTTCTTATAGTTTTGGAAAATCCAGAGGAGAATTGTCATGATTAACACTGTAAAGGTGAATAGGAAACGATTATTCACGTTTTGTCACAGTCCAGGAACTAAAAGAAATGAAATGAAATTAAGGGGTAGCAGGCTTCAAGTAAACAAAATAAGTTAATTTTGTGCGGTATTCATAATTACTTGTCCAACCTACCACCACATGCTACCAACAATGCCAGAGGCATTGATGAGTACAAAAAGTAATAAAAAAAATTCAGAAAGTAAAATCCCATTAAAACCTATTAAAAAAAGGACCTCTGAGTCTGAAATGTCCTAATTCACAGGCTAGGAGTTTATCTGTGAACTATCTCTTACGGTTGCCCCATGCTTATTTTATTTATCTAGATTTTTCTTAGCCCATATCACACAGGCTCCTGAACTAGGTGAAACTCTGATTTGACTAGGCATAACCTCTCATATTTTCTTATATACTCTAGAAGCCTTTATGTTAACTTATGACATGATGGAACAAAATTTCTATTTAGGTTTGTTCTTGACTAGATATTGCTCTCATACCGTGATATGATTTGTACAGACCCCTCTGTTAATCTTTCAGACCTGAATTTAAGAAGCTCACAAGAATATGAACCAGAACACTACAAATTTTACCTTTTTTATAGGTCCATTATTTGGCTTATCCAGCAAGAAAATTAAATGAATGCTTCTGCTGTTTCACCACATTGGTACCCTTATAATGTCACTTGAATAGCTAACAGAAAACATTTTGACAGTCTCAGAATACTTCCATTGGAAAAGTGGCACTTCATGCAAGCTAAGGCTATATCTCAGAGCCAGACTCCTCTAGATAGGAAGAAACTAAGGCAAATCTAAAGGAGAACAGCAAAATTCAGTGAATTACACAAGGTGACAATTAAAGGAATTATATTCTTATGATTTTATTTCTTAATTTGCATGGCAATTTAGCTCTGTGAGTGAGTACTATGGAAAACAAGTGACAACAGGCCAACTTATCAACAGTTCTGCCTCTTCCTTGATGAATTTACGCATTCAGGAAAAGAGTAGACTTGGCAGAACAGTAATGCCACTATTCTTTTCCATGTCCCAAGTCTAAAAATCAAGGAAAAGTGCAAAGGAATTTCACAAGATTGGATTTTTGGCTTCAGCCATTTCACTGTGTTAGTATTTATAGCTGAATTGTAATTTTTTCCAAAAAGTGTAACATAAATTGTTACAAAATGAAAAAAAGTAATAACCCTGATATTGTTGGTACTCTAGAGCACACCCACTAGTTTTCCTTGTGGGCTAGTAATTTTGAGTTTTTACAACATATTTTCACTAAGCACACCTATTACTGCTGAATCTGTCTTTGATGTTACTGGAATTCTTCACATTAAATGAGTTAAAGTTTCAAAGCTGTAGTTACCTGTGGAGACTGGTACAATTCATTTTATACATTTACTGCTCATTAGCTCGTGTACGAAGCAGTTTCTCGCACCTTGTATATCTGTAATGAATATTAAACCATCTCATCTACTCATAATAATATAATGGCTCCTGTGATGACAGACTCTGTTTGCACAGGAAACAGATGTTGATGTTTACCTAGATGTAATTTGCAATGATGAGTGGTGGTGATCTGAGATTTTTTTCTTGCCAGAACAACTGAGTCTATGTTAAGCTTCTGCAAAATCTTTTGCATGCCATTGTGGTCTCTTAGGTCATTATAGATATATAGATATATATTATCTCAGTGAATAAGTGTGAATCTATATCAAGATATTAAATTATGCATATGAGAAAACTATTTATTTTAAGATATATTTACCAAGTCTCTAAAATATGATGCCCAGGAAAAATTCTCTGTAAACTTCAACCAAAGATGAAAATAGTATTTGCTGGGGTCATAAATGGATTTCTAACTAATAAATATGGTAGGAATTATTCAAAGGGAGTGCCAGTGGCTAGAAAATGAAATCAGTAAGGCTGAAATAAAATACATTTATTTTAGTAGAGGAGTGCCATAAACTAAAATGAATTACAAAAGGATGATGTGAATTTTCTGTCATTTAGAGCCTTTAAATCTAGGCTGAAAATTATTCTAAAAGATATTTTTAAATTTAACTTGACAAAAATTGATGAATGATTTTTTCTAACCTGTGTTATGCCAGTGATAAAAAAAGAGTGATATTGGGGTTTTTATTTGGTTTTAATATCCGTAAAATCTATGATATAATGAAATATAATCAGATACCACATCTATTTTATTTCTGAATTCTATCTATATTTCTTAATTTTCGGACATAATTTACAACTTTAGACAAATAATGTCTCAGGAATTCCTGTTTTGAATTTGGAGTTGTTGTTCCCTATGTCCAGTTCTTTTGTCATCTCTTTCCCTATGTCCAGTTCTTTTGTCTTCTCTTTCTAATCCCAAAACATGTTTTTTCATCTCCATGCTCACATTTGGAATTGGGAACATAACACTCTTGATGAACATTAATTTATTCTACGTGTTTCAGGTCCACTTCTCAGCATTTCCTTTCTTGTTGTCAGCATATTGCAGGTATTTGGTTTTTGTCACTTCTTGGAATCCTGAAACTAGGTCTTAATGAAATTCATAGTCAGACATAAATCTATACCTGCAATGATCATGCCAGTGCTATATACAGATAGCTTCAAAAGTCACCACTCATTTCTGAAAACATTCTGTGTTAAACAGAAAAATATGGAAGGCGTGTCCAGAAGCAATCGCTTCCTTTGCTATTTCCGAAATCATACCATTGGCTCCAGAGACAATAAAACCAGGGAAAATACAGATCTTTTGTCTCTTCTTATTTTCATCAAAGTGGATGTGGTACTGCTTGGCTGAAAGTGGTATTCTAAATTTAAATCAGTTGCAGTTACAGTGGAGTTAGTAACATTTTTTCCAAATTTTGGGGCTCCTCATAGAGTCACAGTTGTCTAAACTTTAAAGAAAATAGTCCACGCTTCAATGTGACCAGACGTGGTCTCATCATTTGCAGAAAGCTGGACTTAAAATTTCTATTTCAAGGCCATTTGGAATGATTTGGAATCTGACATGGATTTGTAAATGTATCTATCTATCTATATTTTTTTTTCTTTTGGAAAAACAACACCTTTCCACTCTCTAAGGTTTTCCTTTGGGAGCTCTTTTGAAATTCATTCTCTTTTTTCTTTTGCTAATTTTGTCCTGCAGCATCTCTTCAGTATCCTGAAAATGCCTTTCCCTCCTTGACATTTAGACTCTTCAAGTATTTATAGATTGTTACCATGTCCCCCTTTAGTCATTTCTTAGACAAACTATGCATATTTAGCATTTGCAATCAATCCTCATACATCAATCACTCCAGAAGTCTAATCATTTTTTGCAGCTTTCTTCAGATCTTCCTCCAATATGTGAATATCCTTCTAATAAGATGCCTAAAATTAAATACAATGGGTCATGTCTGCAGCTCATGTAAATCAGTGTGGCTCTGCTGAAGACTGTGTTGATTCATGCTATCTAAAGAGCAACATTTCTAGTGCAAAGATATCAAAACTGTATATATTTTGTGAACAGAGCCTGAAACCACACAGAGCTTTTTTTCATAGTAAAGCTTCTTTGAATTAATTTCCATCACTTAGCTATACTTTTGAATAGCGTATTTCCAGTTAGCTTCCTGTAAAACCTCAAAATAATCTGCACTTTAGTATTTTTATTAGGGTTTCAAGGCCCTCCTTCAGCCTCCCTGACATACTTCCTTTCCATCCTTGGCACAGCCATGTGTGCCAGACCTCTAACTGGAGGTTTCTGCTCACAGACCGTAGCCACATAGAGGTGATGCAGGTTTGGAGTGGCTGTGGGAGGGATGGTTCTAGCCCAGATGGTAATGAGCATCAATGGCTGCCATTCTCCCAGAGAATATCTCCTTTTGGAGAGAAAGAGTATAATCCACCTTGCAGCAGCTTATCTACCTTTGGAGTGTTCTTTGTCACTATACTGGCCGCATCAAACATCCGTCCCTCAGCACGCTCAATCCAAAATCAGATCTTTGTGTCATTATAATCCAACAAAGGTCGTGCAGACTCATAGTAGAGAAAGATATGCTTATTTTTGAAAACTTTTGGTTTTTTTCAAACTGGTTATGGCTAGAGGAAAAAAGTAGCAGCCCTAATTAGGCTACTAATGTCTCTAGGCCTCCTCTATTGTCAATGGAGATTAATACATTTTTTTTCTGGATAATTAATACAGGATTTAGTGGAACAAATTAGCACTGAAAATGAGTAAAAATTAAATTTATAAATTACTTACAAAATAGGGTATTTATAATATATGCTACCTGCAAAATGGTGACTTTCCATTAGAAATACTATAAAAAGTGATGTCATAATTAAATTTCACAGGATTCGTCTCCTCTAATATATTACAAATACACACACACACAATTAGTGAAGAAACCTGTTTCACTATGTCATTGTGGTCCATCCTGTCCTGAATTGACAGTGCTTAGGGGCAGAGGCATGGATTGTTGTTATTTCTGGACTCTTATTTTCCACAGTACTGAATTTATATTTTTCTTTTTTTTTTTTCAGTAATGTGCAATACAACTGGCCATACTTTGCAAATGTGATTTTTTTGCAAATGCAATTTTTTTGCAAATACTTTCTGGGTGAGGACACACTTGGTTTAAAACCAAGACGGCATCTTCTTCAGGCAGCACATTGTTCAGACTAAAAATTCTTTATTTGAAAAAGTACAGAAGCCAGGCCACTTTGTAAAAGATGATCATAAAAGAAACCTATTGACTAATTGCTGATTTAAAAACTAACTTACATATGTGTTCCCCCCCCATCATTTTTTTCAATTTTCACAAATTTCTTTGGTCTTTTCATTTTAAGTGAGTGTTTTCTGCTTGATTTCCTTCAGAACCGTTTAGTACAACTTCTATTTCCACAGACTTACAATTCCACAGGGAAGAGTAAAACAACTGCCATCTAAGTTATAAACTATATGTCAAGAGAACTTTCCATTCAATACCAAAGGGGTCCTGTGATAACATGGAAGTCAAATGTATTTGTTCAAAAAAATAAAGTCACAAAATTTGGATAAGGGGGATTAGTATTTGTTGTTTCACATATATATATGTGTGTGTGTATATATATATATATATATGTATATACAGGGAGAAAAATCAAAGCTTTCATGAGATGCTGTGTATATTGGAATTGTATTTCCCCACAGAGAAGTATATAGAGAAACACATTTTGAAATTTCCCTCAGCATTAATCAGCACAGGATCATGGTTCAAATAGATTAGACTTTCAGATGCCAAGTAGGCTTCTGAGATAGACCGACAACTAATTATAAATGCTATGGAAATAGAAATTTGGCCTAGAAAACAATGAGGTCATCTGCTGGGCTTGTCAACACAGGGTTGTTGCCCCTCAGAATACTCTTGTTGTGCATGGTACTTCCCTAATTACTTCTTACAAGGTCTTTACACCAGCTATAGGGATTCATACTGCACTCTAACTGTAGGTTGTAGCTAGGTCTCTATTTCTGACCTTGTACACTCTTAAATATTTTGCAAGGAGTGGCATGATGGGAGTAGAAAATATTGATTTATGAGGTATGGTAAACTAGCAAGCTAATATTGAGTTGCCTCCTGTCTTCCTTGAAAGCTCAAGGCTGCATTCTCAGAGGATTTATTGTGACTGACTTCAGAAAAACAGCGGCTGCTCAAGTCACTGATGGTAAACTAGTAGCTACGTGCACCTATTTTCCATCAGTGGCCCCTTGTCATAGTTAGACAAAGCAGATGTTTTTGGTTCTAAGGATGAAGGAATGAAACTGAACTGTGCTTCCTATTGGAACTTCCAGGGAAAGGGGAGAAAAAAATGTGGGAAGAAACAGCAAAAATATCTGAATAGTGTATTACCATTGCCAGCTGTCCCTTTGCCCACGCCTACAACTGACATGGTTTTCTAGGCAATCTTAGGACATCACATTTTAGCCTGTTTGTCCCTTACACATAATTGGTATTGCATCTTCAGGATTGGAGTATTAAGGAATAATCCTCCCTGCCCTGTAAAAAATTCTGTGGAGCCTGCCTGTGAAGAGAGGCAGAGGAATTCTGAGATTGATAGTGCCACTTGGTAATTGACAATAAAATGGTCAATGAAATACAAAATACTGCTCAATGGGAAAAGTAATCATATCTATGCAGATACAAATATGATTGCAAAATTTGTTACGATCGAAGGAATCACAAAATTGCTATGATGGTTCTTTGAAGAGTGCTTAATGCCTGGTAAGCCCAGAGAAGCAAAATGTGATATTAGAAGTTGTTAGGGAAGGAGGGTAGAATGAAACAGAAAACATCATTAAGGCAGCATATAAATCACTAGGACATTTATATTTTTTAGTAATACAGTGCATTCTAATAGTCTCATCTGAAAAGTGTTAAGCAGAAATAGAAAAGCAGGAAGGAATGTGACAAGGATGAGCAACAGTGCAGAACAGCTCCGGTTTTAAGGGAGATTAAACAGAATAAGACTTCCAATTTGGAAAAGCTGTGATATGGTACAAGTTTATAAAACCAGGAGTGAATATCATTCATTAGCCCTCAGAGCAAGATGTTGTCAAGGGATATTTTTCAAGCAGCACATTTAAAACAAGTGAAGAACTTTTTAAACATGATTGCAATTAAAATGTGGAACTCATTGCCACAGGATATTAGGAAGAACAAAGGTAGAAATGGATTCAGACAAATTTACAGGAAGAATAAAAAAATCCGTCAGGGGCTGTTAAATACAAATATCTGAAGTCATGCCTGATGTAAGAAAACCTTAAATCAGTAATTGTCAGATACTTATAGCATTCGAATTTGTCTTGTTCTTATGTAACTTCCTTATGCATCTGGTGTCCACTGCTGTTCCCTCTCAGAACACTCTTTCAGGTCTTGGGCTATAGTCCTTTCAGGTGCTCTTCTGTCATTGTCTGCTAAATGAAACACCAGTGTTCAGAAGGAAGTAAGGCCACCTGCTAGTGTAGAGCCTGTTTTGGGGAGTCAGCTGGGCTATAAAGCAGACAAATTCCTTTGTTTTTCTAAATGTTGCCTGCAGAGCTTATGAAGATAGCCGAAGCTTTTCAGAGCTTCTGAAACTAGCATTTCTGTGCTTAGAAATGATCTGCACACTTGTGAGGCAGAGAGAATGAGTGTGTGCAGCAGCAGTGTGATCTCCTCTCCGACACGTGTCTTATCAATGTGCTTCCATTGCAACCTCCATCACACAGGTATACTCAGGGAACTGTTCATACATCCAATTTGATCTTTGCTTTCAGCAAACATTATTCTAAAATACATCAGCAGCATAGATTTATTTCTTGTGAGGCACCAGTGACCAGATGGAAATTAAAATTTGTCATTCAACTGAACTTTTGGCTGTGTTTGGTCTGAAAACAGCTCAGGAAAATACTCTTCTGAGTGTAAGCTATGAAATAGAGAAAAACATCAAGACTTATATATATGCCTCACTAACATTTCCAAATATCTCTAAATTAATAATAAATTCTGTCGTATTTTTGTGGGGTTTTTTAATTCACCAATTACAGTGACAAGTTTTAACTAACCAGACAAAAGTTTTTCCCTAATGATTTTCTCATTTTTCTCAGCAGGAACTTTCAATGTTGCATTTCTGCCAAGATTTGTCATTGATGTGCAGTCCAGAGATGTTATTGACTATGAAATTGTATCCTTCACAAATACTAGTAGTAGTTTCTCCTTAATCTTTAGAGAACTAGAAAAGTACTGAGGAACTGCTCTCATAAATCCAGTATACTCTGGTCCTTCTGTAGATCAAGACAAGGGAGTAAAAGAACATAAGTCTGTAGCTTGCAGACCAAAGCTAGATTTTCCACATAGTACTGTCTGACAATTACCCTTCTATTCTGCTCATTTTAATTTAAGTGAAGCACACTCCTGGTCTAAGGCTTCAAAAGGTTTCTCCTCTCTGCTGACTCTGTGTTGGTCAGTTTTTATATTCAGTCAATAGTAGAAATGTTCTTAACTACAGGAAGTGTCCATCTGGTAAAAAACAGAAGAAGCAACAATTTTTTCCTCTTTCAAAATTATACTTTGGTACAAAAAAAAATCTAATTTCTAGATAATATTACTTTAGGAAAGAAGATTTTGCTAAAATGTATTTTCAGGTTTGAAATGGTCATTCCAGAAAAATAGATAACTTCTCTACTTCCTTTTTTGTTAGTCCTTGGGAAATTTAAATTTAAAAACAAGAAAGGAGGAAGTGAAATCTTACCTTTTAAAACCAATTTGTTTCGTGTTGGTAAGCAGCGCTTTTGCTATTACATGTTTATTCACTTCAAAGAATGACCATGCTACTTTATCTCCAAAGAACGATTTTAGCACTCTACTGTTTTAACACAGTTAAGCTGGAAGGCAGTCAAGGGATGTGAGGAAGTAATTTGTTGTACATTTAATGGTGTGAAGTATCCACCTGGGAACACTTAAAAGATTTTTCTGTTTCCTCACAAAAGTGTCCATGAGCGAAATTCCAATTTCCTGAGTAGTTTGATTTGCTTTTCACAACTCTGCCCGATGTCAGACAATTGGCAAGAAAACAAAGATCAGGCTTTTGTTGATATTCATGAATATTACACCTTTATCATCATCCCATTGGTGATGTCTTCCGGATTTGCTATGAGGGAAGCTTCCCAACTGCTGAGCTTATCTTCAGGCAGCAGTCCTGTGGCGCTCTGGAAGCGCGCAAAGCTGGAGCTAATCTGCTGCTTAGCGCTGCTCCTGTGGGGATGCCGAGCACTGCAGCAGCTCAGCACCCGCTCCGTGGAGCTCAGGCACTCTGTGGGCCACGAGCTGCTGCACATCTAAACCATCACTTACCCACTGGTTTCTCAAAGCTCCCCTTGGACCTCCATCACACAGGAGTCTGCATTAAAAGACTATTCTGTGGCCCAGGGTTAAAATGAAGAATGTCTTTCCAGCAGTCCCCATGTAGTTCTTCCTTAGAAAATAAATGCGAAGCTTAACAAAGACCTGTTTAGAGGAAGCTTTGAGGGGATGCTGTGCTAGAGCTATACTACACAATTCTCAACACACAGAGGAGGTTCAATTAATATCACAATGCTCCTTTAAGCAATAAAACCTTTTTATTTTTTGAGAGAATTCCTGTAACTGAGGGAGCAGACTGATTTACTTGTAACCTGCTCTGAATCAGGTATTGCATACTAGAGCTGACCTTCTGTCCTGAAGCTGGTTTAGTATTTGCTTTCCATTAAATAGAGAAAAGCTTCCAAAGAACCCCTTGAGACATCCTTTATTGGACTTTTGTGAATTGCTACTTGCCTTCATACCACCATATCTCTCTGTGTCACAAAGTCAATCTTATCCTTAGTTTTCCTTAAGTACTTTCTTTCATAAATACAATGTTCATCACAAAGGAGAGTGTTTTGATTATTACTAAAATAAAGCTCCTAGGATAAGTGGCTTCTTATGAAACTTTTATTTTATTTCTGTGAGCAGTGTTTAACCATAAAAAAACTGTCATGCAAACCCTTCTGCTTATAAATAGTATTTATATCACCACCATAGGCATCATGTTCAAGAAAACAAATACGTCAGATTTTTTTCTTGTTTAGGCAGTAGGAATAGATGCATGGATTTGCATGCTCACGAGGTTTTTGTGTGTTGCAATGACAAAGAAATTATTCTTGTACCCACCTGAAAAATGCATTCTTAAATATAATTCCACACATTCAGTCTTAATGTTAAGGCTAAACTAACAGTTTATTGAGTGCTCTTAGAGATGGATGTAAGCAGAAATTATTTCAGCTTTTATAAGGAGCAGCATGTACTAAAATGGGAGAGAGTTGGGCTTGCTCTGGCTATTACTTTAAAACATTTTCAGATTAATTCATTAATGCGTCATTCCTCAAAAATGAAATGACACTTCACTGCAGTAGTCTGAGAAAATCCTGATAATACTTTAATCTACAATATTTTCAGCAAACTGCTCAAGGTTTTCAGCAAAAATGTTTACCCGATAGGGTTATCTTTTAAAAAAATTGCACTAAGTCTGCCTCACTGCACATGCCATGCAGAACAAAATTCAATATTTTGGTCAATAACTTGGCAGCAAGATAAAAACGTATGATCTTCCATACCAGGTTGGTTCAAATCCAGTCGCCTGTGCGAACCCATCCCACACAGGAAGTGAAAGGAAAGTTTATACGAAGAAGACAGATGCAGTGACATTTTCTCCAGCTTGTAGTACTCAAAAGCTTTACCAGTTTTGGAAGCAAGAATTTTTTTTTTATTGTCTTTTAAAGAGAACCAAAATCATAACAGAGGTAAAGACAGTAGGGTGAAGCATTTATTCTTTAAGATATTGAGTCCTGAGGTGTCATGGTTTGCCCTGAAACACAGTGGTGTTCCACTTGACAGGGGACTTTTAATTGTTTTTGGTTTTGTTTTCTTTTTTTTATCAAATAAGACTGTTTAGTTTGCTTTAGTTTGTTTAGATGAGCACAGAGAATTGTGCTTCTATCAACCCAGATAAAATGCCATGTCACAATAAAGCAGTTGAGAATTATTTTTATCCACCCCCATCCTACCTGTCTACCTCTGTGTCAGAGATCATTATCTAGTGTACTGCAGTGCTGGTGTGCTATCACTCTGGAGATTCTCAAGGAAGAGTAAAATCCCTCAGGAGAAAGATAATGGTCACCATAACTGCAATGTTTATGGCTCTTTCTCAGATTCAGTAGCATCAGACGGCTGTGTGTGAGCCAAGTGATGCAGTCCAGTGTCACTGGGGAGCCATATGACATTGCAATGACTTCTGAAAAGTCCCCCTGGGCTGGCTGTTAGTTCCCTAACAAAATAATGCTACTACTCAACAGCACCTAAGGGTCTCCTTCTCTATTGAAATGCTGAAAGAGAAAACAAAGAAATGAAGGACCTGCATTCTGTAGTTTATAGTGTTTGTTTAGCTCTAACACAAGATAGCTCTGCTGAAGGGAAAGAATAAAGAAGCTAGTGATACTGTGAAAATCAGAGAGGCAAAAATGGGGATTGTGGCAAGCACTGAGCCAGAGGCTGTAATCAATTAGCAGATTGCTGAACTTCAGTCCCCTACATTACATCTGCCAGCAGCAGCGAAAGATGTACAGCTGAAAATTCCCCGTCACAAAACCACAAAGGCTGTGGAACTCTAGTCATAAATACTTTAAAAGGAAAGGATCTGCTCTGGTATAAATTCCATCACCTTGATAATCAGCAGCCTTTAAGTAGTACCCACTTTATAAATAGAAGATCCTTGGAATAGAGTGATGTGAATGCAGATGTCTGACGTAATAAAGCTCAAACTAATCTCCAGTATTTTATCAAGAAATCATTAGACTGAACTGCTTCAGGTGAAATCTTTCTCCATTGAAGTTAGCAGCAAAATTCCCTCTGACTTCAGACAGCAAGAAATAAAACCTTTTCAAGACAGTCATTAAGCTGCAGAACAGCTAAAAGGTAAGGAATTAATTTTGATTAAATGGAAATCTATATCTATCTCACAAACATAACTAGAGAAGAGGTTTTATTGATTTTTACCTAATTTGTTGTTCTTACTGATATGAAGAATATTTGAGAGTCCTTTTTTATTTTCTGGCAATAACTACCTAAGATTTTTTTTCCTAATTGTAATTTGGAAAAGGTGATTTTAAGAACAAAAAGATAATCTTCTTACAAGTAAATAACCAGGTAAGTAACTGAACTTTTAGTGCAGCAAACTTAAAAATCTTACCTAGAATCTTGAAAAGAGCAGTGCTTGGGAAGAGTTTTTGGCAAGTGTTTCTGGCTCAGAGTTTACAGAGATGTGTCCATCTTCAACACTCTCAGCGAGTTGTCCCAGTGCTGGCTGGGCCTAGTCTGATTGCTGGGGTATGTTGTCTGTGTTATGAATTCTATCTGTCTTTTTTCTATACTTACATGACTCTTTAAAATAATTTTAAAAAACACTTTTAAATGAGCATTGTCAAAAGAGACAGGTAAACAACAGAATAACATCATAAATATTCAAAAAATTTGTGATCAAATGGCAAAATTATGCTGATTTCAGGATCTGAGAATAGCAAGGCATTTAAGCTTTGTGTACTTCCTTTGGGAAAAAAAAAATGTGAACTGGTCACAAAGTCCTTGCAATGACTTGGTTGGTGATAGTCACAATTGTAGATGGCAAATAGCTCAACTGAAAGAGAGACTTCTTTCCTTTTTGTAATGACTAACAAAGAATTGGTCAAGAACATAAGGGTAAAAGGCAGGAGTGAGTGAGAACAGCCATGCAATAATAGTTCATGAGACATATGAAAGGCAAGGGACAGAACAGCAAAATAAAGGCATCAAATTTCAGGAAAGTAGGCTTCAGTAAATAAGAATTGTCTTGCAAAAAAAATTGAAATTCAAAAAATCTAGGAGCTACTTAAGGGAGCAATAGTAAGGGTATAAATCCAAACTAACTCAGAACAGATAGTATAAGATTTGCTACATTTTGACCTTTTCAGGCAGCATCTGAAAAGGTGAAGCTGGGTCACTTCCTTAGGGTAGGGAAGCATTGCATAAGTGTTATGCTGCAGAATCAAAAATTATGAAGGCATACGATAGATTCCTGTCCCAAAGGCTATGGTGGTGATAAAAATTATTCTTTCATCACATAAAAAAAGGACAAAACCAAACTAAATAGCAGTTAAAAAACCCCCCCAAAACACTCTAGAGACGATTGACATGTTTTTTAGTACTTTTTCTGAATCACTCTTATTTATAATGGTGAGAGGCATTTCAATATTACAAGTAACAATGGAGAAAATTTAAGACCAAGGCTCTAAGTGGGAAAGAACAGGTTAAATACCTATTACTAAGTTGGACGTTTTCAATTAGCTGTGATGCTATGACACTTGAAGAATAAACTGACAAAATATCAAAGATGATAGAAGTAGTTCTAAAAAGTCAAAGACAATAGGTAATGATCAAGAATGAATGCAAGAGTGATCTTTGAAAGGAATGTGAAACAATTTTAGTAAATTAGATAAACTTCAGTTCCTGAAAGATTGCTAGAACAAATAATCAAACTATTTGTAAGCATCTAAAAAAAACCCAAGGAAATTAGTCACTGTCAACATGGACTTTTCTAAACAAAATTCTATCAGAATAATCTAATTTCCTTCTGTGAGAGAGCAACTGTGGATTGAAAAGAAGCAGCAGATGTCACACATAGCTTTTAACACTGCCTCGTAATATTCTCATAATTAAGCCTTGGAAGTCTGTTCCAAATAAAACTATAGAAAGTGGGCACGGAAAGACTTGAATCACTTTACTGATAAATCACTTGCCAATAGTTCACTGTCAAATTGGAATGATTCTGTGAAGTAGTGTACAGTTTAGGCTCTTTTATTTTCCAGCTCCTTTATTTTTCAAGACTGGAGAGAAGAAATTGACATTGTTCTTACTAAACCTGCAGGAAGAATCATAGGGTTCAACAAATTGGTTGACCTTGCCAGATCCGTGGCATTCGTACTCCTATTCACATACTTATCTCGAGTTCAAAGCAATATTTCCTTGTATATGTTAATTATAGAAATAAGTATACTCACACTTTGGCTGTATTAAATGCAGAAGGTCATAAAACCATATTGTGTTTTTTGTAAAATGTTTTTTACTTTCATATCTGTCATATTTTTTGTGATAAATTTGGCTTGTTTTAAAAGTTCTATTTAAAAATTGTTGTGGCCCATAATAATAAAATAATTAAATAAGCTGTAATAATTTGAGCATTTTTGAAAGGTACCAAAAAGATTAATATTTCAGTGAGTTTTGATAATGAGCAATGTTATTCTCAAAAAGGCTATGAATAGATTATTTTTCATCTTCTCTACCCCATACTATTTGGCTGGATATGTGAACAATATTGTTCATTTTCCTTCCTGAATGAAGAAGCAAAAATCTTTAGAATAAAGTGACAATCTCTGGAATAATGTTTCTCACTTTAATTAGTAGCATTCATAATTTGAAATGTTGTTTTTCACTTCCATCTTCATTATCTACTTAAAAGTCGCTGCTCCTATAAATATTTTTCTAATTGCATGGATGGAGATAAAACATACAAGAATGCCAGGGGAAAAAAAAGAAAACCACAATGTTTTTTTTTGTGAAAGGCAGTTTCACTTTTGGAAACTAATTAGCATATTATTTTTGTATTATTTTTCTGCTTTATAGCTTTCAAAGTTTGCATTGCCCGCCAATAGGTGGCACTAATAATTTCTGCATTATCTCAGTGGTTGTTCAGTTGTCTTTCAACATTGAGGGAGTTATATCTGAGTATATCTCCCATTTCCATAATCTTTGTTTGATTTTGATTTATATTTTATGTTTAACCAAAAAAGAATTTTTGTATAAAAATACAGGTGCTGTATATCCAAACAAATGTTAGATTTATGGACACAGGACAGATACATTAATAAACTCTGAACAGCCAATGTTTTTTGCCTGAGGGATCAAATATTAATGTGCCCAAATAACCAAAGCTGGAAATTGCTGATGCGCAGCATCTGAAGGGTACATTTAACATTAAAATAAAATAGTCAGAGTATATAACTCCAATATGACGTTCATATTTCTCACTTTCATTGAATTTATTTCTTAGAGAAATATTTCCAATGTTGTTTTTAGAATAGCTAGAGTAAATAGCATTTTCTCATGGTGAAATCTGAATCTTATGGTTATGATTTACCTGGCTACGTATGTCTATGACCAATGCTTGATTTTTGGGCACCTGCAGTTATCTGCCCTTTATCTGTGAGCCCTGATTTCTTTATTACCCTCTATTTCAGCTTCAGAGTGGCACCATCCTACTGCACGTGAAAGGATAAAGCCAAGAAGAGCTGGTTGGCTGAGTTTCCCATGCAACTCTAAGAGTCAAGCCTCTTGTAGTTCACCAGAGACAAAGGCATACATGCAAAGTTTTCAAGGGAGCATAGGTTGCAATGAAAGCTGGATGCTACCAGCACTAGGTACTTCTCTTCCTCTCTACTTGAGTAAAACTCAGGTTATGACATGCTTTCAATATCATGTAAAGTTCTGCTAAGTTCTTGTGTGAGCCAGCCTTTGCTGTACAAGGTCATTTATTGCAGCTTGTGCTATGTTGCAAGCCCAAAATAAACCTGTTGTGCTCAACAGACACAGCCAAAACCATTGTCACTTCAAGGTAGATCTCATTTCTGACAGCAAGGAGATGAAGCCAGTTATTTCAGTAACACAGCTTTCAGATCTCAGATTTCATGATTTCTCAAAAAATTTAGTTGAGTCAATTTTTGTCTTTTACAAAGTACACTTCCAAAAATTTGCTTTTTGGAAGACTCTTCCCACACCGGCTGTCTTCTGCCATATCACTGCAGCACTGGCTGTGGTACGCATGCTGGGTTAGGGAAGGGATGTCAAATAGAGAGGAGACAGAAATGCACATCGGAGAATTGAACTTATCAGTGATATCTGGCAATAAGTATTAAAGGTATCTTAGCATACACCCAATAATTACAGGAAGATGGATGTTTCTACCATATTTCCCTGTGAGATGAGTGTATCCTTTGAAATTTCTGGTAGGAAAAAAAGGTGGCAGCAATAAAGTTAGCCTACAAACACCATATGCGAAAGCCGGAAAACATCTATCTATCCTCTGCATGCTAGAGGCTTATTGCATCAGGTATGAGGAGGGATAGAAAAAGCCCAGAAAGAGAGAGGGAAATAAAAGGTAAGACCAAAAAAAACCCTAACAAAACCCCCCAAACAAACAAACAAACAAAAAACCACAAAAAACCCACCCAAAAACAACAACAAAATCCCCCAAAAACCCCAGAAAAACAAAAAACCCAACCCTCCCCAAAACCCATCTTTATAAAGCTGAGAAGTAAATATAAATTAAAATATACTGTACAGACCGTTGCAACAATGATACGTTACTGCAATGCAAATCATACACATTTTCCATATGTTGTATAGATCAAATGAATTACTGCCAATTAACACATAGATTCAGCCTGAGGCACTATCCAGGCGTATGTAAAACCTACGTCTATCCTGAAGACACAATTTAAATAGAAAACCTTCTAGCTTATTGGTAATAAGGTTGCACTCCAAACAAGGTGGGAATACGCTGTGAGTCAGGAGAATTTTGCTGGAAATCTGTAAAACACATCAATTACCTACTGAAATGAGAAATTTATAAACCCCTCCAGCTTGCGCTCCTTGCTCCATAGCAGACTTTAAGTCAGTTCCTTGGATTTCCCCGTCTCTATCTAATAAACGTGACTTAACATTTCTATTTTCTTCCCACTGCACGCTACTCCCAGGTACACACAAGCAGGCAACACCTGTGTTTACATGGGAGTGCAAAGGCAGGGTCATCTTAGGCCCTAAGGTGAAACACTGATAGTCCCAGCCATAAGCTTCCATCATTTCATCCAACCACAATGACTCCAGCTCTCTTGGACATATCTCTTCTCTTGCCAGGGCCACTCACTTTCCTTCCTGTGCTCTGCAATAATCAGTAAAGAACATTGTACTACAAGGTCATCTCTGGTGCTGTTGGTTACGAAGTTCTCAGTGGAGATGGTCATTGAGGAGTCTTTGTTAAGCATGATCTTGTTCCCACATCCAGAGCAGCTCTCCCTTCTTTCAATTTTTTTTTTTTCTTTTTCTCATTACCCTCTGCTGTGCTGGTTTGTACTTTATATATCCTCTGCAGACCTCTCAGAGTGTAATTTTGGTGCTGCTGGGGAAAGAAAAAGCGCCCATGAATGGAAAATTCTACTTTCTGCTCTTTTCAGTAGACAGTAGCAGAGAATATTAATCTCTGAAGACTTCTTTTTATTTATTGATAGAAGAAGATATCCATCTCAGTTCACCATTTCCATGCCTGTGCCTTCACTTGTATTTTTGATTTTGAGATCTTCATATTCATGCTGTTAACTGTGGATCACAATCTTACGTGGTTTTATCCCTGTAATGCCCTCATGAATTGGGAAATGTCACCGTACTGACTTTATAGGCAACACATTAAGCATCAGTACATAATGAGCTCAGGCTTGTGAAAAAGCTGTTCATCATAAATGTGCCAATTCTCTATAGGCATATGCAAAGTTTGTCCCAAATGCAGGATAACTTGGATCTGGCTTTTCCTGGGGTGGTTCTGTAACACAACTAAAAATAACAGAAAGAAATTGTTACCTTTTTTACATACACTAAGTTAACGTCAAATATCTAGCCATTGTTGTTGACTTAATTGTTATAACATTTTACCCTGATTTTTTAATAATTGTCCAAATTTACAGTGAAAAATACAGCAAATAAAGAAATGGAATTTATTTATTTTTCTTTCATCTTAGGATGGAATATGAAATATCCTTACCTTCATTTCTTTCAGTATTTTTGGATGTGATGCTTGATTTAATATAGCGTATTTCATGCTTAAGCATCTCAGAGAGTGTTTAACAAAAAAATGACACCACAGCTGCTACAGTGTAGTTCAAGGTGTATAGGATTGAAAGGGCAGAGAGGAAAGCATGTCTCCAAAGGACAGCATGAGCAAAAGAAGGATGCATTATCTATCATTTTTACTTCAAAATATTGTGCTTCAGAACCATGAAGTGCAGCAAATTTCACATAAACTTTGCTATTAATGTTGATATAAGAGATTCTGTTGTGACAACAGTGGAATAAATACCATGGGTATATTCATGAATATAAAATTTGATGTGTAGCAAATGCCTGCTTAGGAACAAACCTAATGTCATTATAGATTTTGGAAATATTGCTTGACATGTTTGGCAATGCACTGTCAAGATGAATTAGTTCCCACCTTTACTCGCAGACCGATGCTGTCGCAAACAACGAAAAAAACTGTCTTGCACTGTTACAGACTGCAGCCCACTGTCTGTGCCTCAAGGGTGACAAAAGAAGGGCCCAGGCATAAAGCAGTATGTAATGTCAAAGGTAAACTGACCCTGTGAGCAACACAATTAAAAAGGATTCTTTATTATTGGTCCAAAGCATGACAACAGAAATCATTCCCTCTTGGCTAGGTTTTGGACTCTCCACCCTGAGTAACCTCTCAGCACACATATGTGCCATGCCCACATCTATTTCTAGTAAGCTTTGTATTTGCTGAAGTATTAGTTTGGGCTTACTAATTTACAGTTTTCATTATGTTTAACACCACAATATCTAAAAAAAAAAAGTGGAACTAATTATGACCCTGGGACAGGAAGATAAAGCGTGAGAGTCCAGAAAAAACTTAAATATTGTGATACTCAGTACAATAAAGCACACAATACGCAGCTGCATAACCTAAATTTAAACACTCTTCTTCAGATTTTAAAAAACAAAATAAAACAAAAAACCAAAACCAAAAATTAAACACCCCAAAACAGAACAAAACAAAACAACCAACCAACCAAACAAACAAAATAAAGCAAGAAAAAATTAAGTCAGTGAAAATTTAGGGACACTCTTCTCTCCATACAGCAGATCAGAAGGGTTTAGGAATTGAAAATAAGATTCAAAACTATGATATAAATCATTAAGTCAGAATAGGTGTGATAAAAGTTCAAGCACTCCCAAAATTCTGTTCTTCCTGAGGAATCCCAGTATTTATCTCAGGGTATACTAAGACACACTCCAGAAAATCAGTCAGTGGCTTATACAGAGATTTTTTTTATTTTGGCAGAAATCCACAGAGGAAAATTCAAACTCCCAAGGAGCCTAATTAATTATGAGATTTGCTTCTTGGCAAAAATGACTAATTTATCAGTATATCCTTGCTCAGAAAAAACATAGGTAACCAGGGGCATAATTTCTTGTTTAACTGAAACATGAAGGTTGGGGAACCCGGAATTGTCTTGATACAGGGCATTTTGTTATACTAGCTTCATGCTGAGGTTTTAATAATAGTACAACCACAGTAATTACGTAGCAACTGCTAATGTGAACATAACACATATAATGGAAAGATTTGTATAGCCTATAGAAATTAGGTGCCAAAGGTGGGCTTGGTCTCATCTAATTTTAGAGCTCTAAAATGTTCATGTCTGTCTTCAAGCTGGTCATCCTTAGACTTTTCAAAAGAGGGAAAAAGTTTCTCCTTGATATACAGCTGACCTATTTCAAGTTTCTGCTTTGAGACAGTGTGAACTGTGACCCAAAAGTCCATCATCTCTCTCCACTAGATGAGGGTTTAGCTGGGATGCAGATGTACATGCTATAGGCATTTACATTTGACCAAAATGCAGTCTACCCATGTTGCATTATCCAAGTTTTTTAGGAAATGCTTTGTAAAAATTCCAAACACATAAGAGCAATAAGAATTAAAGACTTTATTCTTTGGAACACTCCTCTAGGCAATATTTATAGTTACTGTGCTATCAGTCCCCAGGCAACACAAGGTTATGAAAAAGGAAGTGAAGCATAGAGCAGTCTGTGGAGAACAAAATTTTAGAAAATCTAATTTTTTTTCCTAACTAGTGATTCAGAGTCTATCCCAGACTCTGAAACTTGTATGATAATTTTAGACTGGTTTAATTAGACTTGAACCTCATGAAAACCTTGTGAAATGATTCATTTTTGTTCAAGGAAATGTAAATCAAATGCTAGTCATATAATATCTTTGCAAAAGTAGGATTTGGGGAAATTTCCTCTTAGTCCCACAAATATAAATTATGTGTAAAGTTCTGAAAGAAAACACAACTGCTTTTTCCTAAAAGAGTGACACCAGGGCATGAATGATATTATCTTTTCTGACAGTTTGATGGAATTTTTTTTTTTTGCCAATTGTTTTATCAGCTGTATTCCTTTTCCATTATAACTAACTAAGTTCTACAGAGAAAACTGAGTTCTAGACAGGATGCACAACCTGTGTATGTACACGAAAATGGATTATTAATGTTCTTATTTCCTCTTTCAAAGTCGAACATATTTTTTAAAAAAATCAATAAAAAATATTTATTGAATGTTTTCAATAAATTCAAAATCCTAAAATTTCAGACATAAAGAACTTCACAATTGTTGTAATTGCAGTCTTGGTCAGGACTGGATGCTCCAGATCAGTTCTGTGAATTGGCCTAGTCTGGGAATTGTCTCTGTATATTGACCTTTCTCTTCCAGGACAGGTTTTTGATTTGAATCATCCTCAAAATTTAAAAAAAGAAGAAAAACGGTGATATCTGATACCAGATTACTATAAATGATGGCTGAGACAAATATGACTGAAGTAACTCAGACTCTATATTTTGCCAATAACATTGCTGGTACACTCTGCAGTACACTCCAGCATCTGGAGCACTTTGAAATATTTTGCTACCAAACATAAGAATTTGCAGACTTGAAGATGGGGAGTTTGTGCATAGATTCAGTTCAGCCAATCTTATTTCAAACATATATTGTGGTTTTTTTCTTCTTGTTATGAGACAAGGACACTTTATAATTTGAGCAAAACAATTCTTAAACTATGTAATTATTCTTAGGAATAGAATTCAGCAGAGCATAGCTATGTGCAAGCAACCATTTATCTGGGTTTGGCTTCATTATTCTGACTTTTGCATACAACTGATGAGAGTTCAAAACATTTCTGTTGGCTGCTGCCTTCTTTTATGTGCCATAAGGAATGTCATTAAATGCAACAAGAAACGGTGGAACAAACTGAAGATTGTTATAAGCCAAATCGCAGCTCTGTGTTAACATCATCAATGGCAATAAAATTGTCTGAGAAACATCCTTATTTTAGGATACATGATGGTTTAGTGATTAGAAGAGTACTCACTTGGGAAGTGGAAAACCTCCTTTAGCCTGGAGGACTCTCTTACCACCGCTCTCACATGTCAGCCTTTTCCTCTTGTGAATTACAAGGTGCTATTAGGGCACTTAACAATTCTTGTTGAAGCTAGACTGCTGTAAACCTGGAAAAGCATGACCTGTAAGATCAGAGAGAAAGACTGAACCAAAGGGTGTAAAGAGGGCCCCTTAGCAGTGAGAGACATTATTGATTCTGGTTAATTCTGGTTGTAGGTTTATTTCTGGTTTTATCCAGGGACAATCTACACTATAAAATACATATGCAGTCCCTGGAGCAGAGATCAGCATTCCAGATATTTCTTCATTAAATAATATAAAATAAATCAGTAGAATATCATGCTTCTCTTTGATGTCAATAAATATTAAAAGGGAAGGCTTCTGATATAAATCTATGACTTATACTGAGGAATAAATATGGAATTCAAGCTGATGTTCAGAGAACAATGAAATGATAAACCTGGCTATCTATATAATTCTGACTTGTTCTGTACCATCATATGAACAATACAGACCATGTGAGGAGAGTGTAACCAGTCCTGTATTCATGTGAAATTTCCATAAATATACTTGTATTAATTATTCAAAATAGTAATATCTTGTTATTGATAAGATGAATTAAAGGACTTTGAAACCTCACTCTGTAATTAATTTCCAGTAGCCCTCAAATAATTTTCATAGACATTTTCTCCAATTTTTCATTTTGTAAAGAGTAAGACTTCAGACAACATCCTAATATGGTCTCAGTATTGATGAGAGGAGACAAGAAATTATTGTTCAGTGTGTTTTCACAGCTATCCTGTTTAATATTTTTAGGGATTCATTTAATTGATTTCCTTGCTGGTGTATCAGTGAAAGGGCTCACTATATTTTGATTATCAGCTATGATCTTCTCCTCTCTTTCAGAGCAATTGTTGTGTAGGTTACTTTACTCTGTAGACGTGGTGTAAATTATTTAGTTCAAAACAAATGATTTTGTTTTGGCTGTTTTTACCATTTTTGTTTTTACCGTTCTGAATGTAACTGAGTGATGAAAACTTGCATTCATACTATGAAAGTCTGGAAAGCTGGGATTTGGCTAATTAGCTATAAAGGAAGTTGCAATTATAACCAAAAAGGATGTTGCTCTGGAATGAATATTCATGTTTGAGGCACATTATAAATATTTCTTGTGTCTTCTGCCTACATTTTTTGAATACACAAAATGCTAGTATGTCTGTTTGTAGGGCTCTTGTGTAGATGAGTTTTCAGTTTATCCTGCCTGTCTTCTCACCTATTCTTCCCTATGAAGGAAGCACATACCTGCTTGAAAATGAGTATCTTAACAAATCTCATAGATTTATTACGCTGTATGTATAGCCCCCTTTTTGAGCTTGCTATATCTAACATAACATGAACTAATTAACTCCTAAACAGTTGGAAATAGAAAGTCAGAAGTTTAGTGCTTTTTGCCACATTTTCCCAAGGGTAATTTCATTTTTTCCTCTAGGCCATTCAGCCTAATAAACATCTGGTCTAGTTTTAAAGGAACAACATGAACCACTACAGTATTTCTTATAACTTATGAAACTTCAGTAAGTTGTCTGCTGTCTTGCTTTACTGAGGTCCAATAGCACTTCCGAATCTCAAACAATGAAATCTCAACACTCAATTACTAGTATTCATTTTTACATAGGAATGGGGAATATTAAACTGAATAAGACCTCTCAGATCAATCAATCCAGTCCCTGCTGCCTAGGAAACCATATTATTCAGTATTTTTCAAAACAACTTTTTATCTTGATGGACTACAGCAATGTGGATAGCAAAGCACTACATATAAGACACTAGAGCTTTTCAGAAACAATATAGCTTTTTTTTTTTCCTATTTGGAAAGAATTTAGAGATATTTTCTGTGATTTCAGGATAACCCTATCAAATTTAAAATAGATTGGCATTTTTACCAGAGGAAAGTCATCCCCTTGCCTCAGGAAAAATAAAAGACACAAAGAGAAATTCAAGGCATTTAGCAGATTTTTTTTTTTTTTTAGTAGCTGTATTTTTGATTCTTTGCTCTTCAATTTGTTTGTTGTCCATATTGGAAAAGACACAAGAAAAAAATGGTCAGGATTATTATTATATGAATATTGCAGCTCTTGTTTTGGATGATGAAATCATAGAATCATTAAATGGTTTGGGTTGGAAGGGACCTTTAAAAATCATCTAGTCCAACTCCCCTGCTATCTACAGGACATTTTTCACCAGGTCAGGTTGCTCAAAGCCCCATCCAACCTGTCCAGCTTCTAATGTTGGGCCAGAACTGACACTGAGTTTGAGCACTTTCAGTGATGGTGCATTCCCAAAATACAGTACATTGAACATTTTCCTTTTCCCGGACAAAATAATTCTGGAAAATGGTGGGGTGGTTGCAATTGTTCTGCAAAGGCATGAACAAAATAGAAGTCAACAATACTTCACCTCATTTAATTATCAGTGATGGTTTTTTATTCCACTGGGTTTCCTATTCCTTCTAATTCTTATTCAGTGAACTTTTAATATAAAATAGAGTGTTCTAAAATGATCAAATGAAACCCTCAGAGAAGATTTAAAGAAACTGATCCATGAAAGTTACTTCATTGTGTAGGTATCATAAAAATGCATAACTTTTCTGAGTTGTTTGCAGACTAAGGGAGGTACCAATTAATAGAACATTCGGTTTGCTTTTGAGTCATTAAACACATTTCTGTGAGAAATAAAAGATCAAGAAATGTGCTGATGGCACTTTTGTAAAAGTCCAAATAATGGACACAAAGGGCTCCCCACCACCTTCAACTAGTTCCATAGTGTTAAAAAAGTAAGAGAGAAAACAGAGTGAGCAAAGTGCTGGATGTGTTAGAAAACCTATGCAGTGATGGCAAACTGTATGCACAGATATTTGAAAGAGGGTAAGGGTCTCATTATAAAAAAGGTGAGACTAAGCAAAAAGGACAGAAAACATGGTGGGATTATTTTTTTACTAGTTAGTTAATTATTGTCCTCAGAGACAGTGTACCCTTAATCCTAAATAACCCCAGGTAATCTATTTTGTAGTAGCATTCATACACCATTTCAAATCAATGCAGGGAAGACAGTGTTCTAACCAGCATGTTATATACTTTCATCCTGCAGGAAATCACTTTGAAATTATGTTCCTTGAGGGAAGCAGAAGATTTCAGATAGTACAACATTTTTTAATGAGGAGGATGCAGAGAAACCTACTGAAATAAATTCTCGAATGAAATTTTTGTCTTGATGTTTTGTTTTTTTTTGTCCTGAATATGTATTTTGTTTTTCATAGCTATTCAGGAAAGCTTTCACAAAGATTTTATTCTTGAATGAACATCCACAGCTCTATAGCCCGCACCTTGTTGCTGCTTCAGCTAGAGACTTTGCATATAAATTTAAAAAAATCAGTTTCTTAAACATTTCCTAGAAAATATTCTTTCTATTTATTCATGAGCTGTTGGCAAGATGAAAGGTAGAAATATCAACAGATTTGCCCATTTATCTGGTAATTACTTACTTTTGTTTTCAGACAAGCTTTGAAAAAGAAATACATATCTCCAAAAGACTCAAAGAATTTCTTGGTATCTCTTCTGTAAGGTGCATGCTAGATGAAACTAGTCTTAGAATGACTCAAAAGAAGAGGAATAGCAGATGCATGCTAAATCTATGCCTCATTTATTGAAAACCATGAACTGTGATACATGAGGTCTCCCTTAGCTTTTAAAACACAGTTTTTGGTTTAGTAATGACATTTGGTTTGGTGGAGGGACTAAACGGCTTTTCCAGTTCTGGAAATTGAAGTCAACAGGTAATTGGTTCTACTGCAGCCAAGCCATCAATAAAATCAGTAAAATATCTTCTGGTTATTGGCTGAAATCCACAAAGAAAGGTACTTAATATCGGTTTAGGCTTCTAATTTTCAGCTGCCATAGAGGAAACTCAAGGAAAAGTCAAGGCAGAGGTAAAATCTCCATGTGTGCTTTGTAACCAACATGCTTGAAAGATACTGGTTCATAACTACCATTTCAAGGTAAGAGAATGACCTGCATATATCACTTCTAAGACAATAACTTTCATGGTATGTAAGAATTTTCCAATGGTCAGGCTGGTGGATTTTTCTGCTACTGACATGTTCATTTCTACTTCTAAGGACTGCATGCTGCTTTCTCATCATTAGACGCTTGATGACAGTAGCGTCAGTCAAATTCTGGTCATTTGACCAGCTGCTCAGCATTACTTGATTAGTTCATGCACAGCAAGATTAACATACTTCTCTGAGTGCTTCCAGTCCTTTATCTTAATTAATATGATGAACTAGGTCATATTAAATGGAGAAAAATGCAGATGGGTGCGAATGCGGACTGCGAAGGAATATCCAGCTCACAGTAACAGTTTATATCTGATATTATATCTCTTGAAACATTCACGCAGACAGAACTGCTCTAATTCTCTGCAGGAGAGGTTTTCACCAGTTTGATTCCTTGCCCTGCCACTGATGCATTGTATAACCTTGGGTAATACACATAGTCTATGCGTAATTTGGACTCCTTGTTATAACGGGAATAGTACGATTTATTAATCACACAGAGTTGAAGTGAGATCTTTTCAATATTGGGGAAGTGCAATATAATTTTCATGTCTGAACCTCTCTTAACCTCCAAAGTATTACAATGATTAAATATTGATTAGTTTATAAAAAGGTATGTTGCAGCATTTACAGCCAAGTGAGGGAGAGTGTTAATCTGTGGCAAGCAAGAAAAGAATGAAAAGCTGACGGGGAGCTGATGAATCAAAACATGGCTGTATAGATCTTTTGAAATGCCTTTATAGATCCTGTGAAGAGCAAATGCAAGGGCTTTAGGTGGATTATCAGTGACAGATGTAATAACAGCTATTCCACCACTGTCTTTCTCACAATATTTGTATTATCTCCCAAGAAATGCATCCAGGCAGGCAGACTGTGGCAACAAAGAAGCAAAACCACATAGAAATTGCTGTGCAGGTGCTCCAGAAAGTGAATGTTGTCCCTGTTACTATACAAGTGACACAACAAATTTGTTTTGGTAGCAGAATGTAGAGCAAGGATGAGGTCCCTGCTGTCTCTGTTCATCAGCTGGATGTTGCCCTAGGCCAGGGGCATGCTGTTGCTAATTTTAGTTTATTTTGCTGCTCAGCTCAGCTTGTGTTTGTGATTCACCTAATCATTATGATTAGCAAATTCAGTTATTTGTGTTGTACAGACTCCATGAGTGGATCTTTGTAAAATGTAAAATACTAGGTGTAGATGAAAGCAATTTCTGAATTCCATATGACTACAATGCTTCACTTAGAGGAATCTTTTTACTTAAAGGAAATCAGAACCCTGATTCTTCATGTTTCTCTACACTCAATAAAGAGTGATATGCCATGGAGAAGCAGGATAAAGCAGTGAATGAAATACTCTATATATACTTAAACTAGAAAATCAATGAAAAATTCATTTGGAATAATTAATTCCTAGAACTGACCTCAGGAATTCTTATAGCACCTCCCCGTAAGTCAGTGCAGTACTTGCTCTATCAAAATAATCCTGAAAAATTAAGGAGGAAATCTGTGAATAAGTTCTCAGGGTTAGATGCCAAATAAAATCTTGAAGAAACTCTTTTCTGCATCTGGTATTCTCTGCTATACAGCGTCCTCTTGGAGTCCTGAAGTGCCACATGAAGAAACCTCTGTGCTTCAGAAATGGAAAAGCTTCTTGATCACTCAGCTATGTGCTTTTGTGGAAGATGAAAGTTCAATATCATTCTTCACCTCACAGACACAAAATTACCAGTGAATAATTATAACAAGGAAGTTTCAAAGTTAAGAATCTTCGCTATTAAAATTTTTCTGGTTTGTGTTCTGTTTTTCTATTTGCACTATTCTAGGATGCAACAAAGAAAAACAAATCCGTAAACCATATACTGTTTTCCATAGGTTTTATCTATAAGTGGTTAGTCAGTATGAAAGTTCTATAAAACTTTTTATTTAGATTTGTGTATTTTCTGAAGGTTTTATGAGAAATAAAGCCACAATCCTAAACTTACTATAAAATGAAAAAGACTATAATCTGCTTGGTTTTCAGAGGAAACTTTTACCTTGTGGATGACTGGAGTAACAAAATATTTGGTACACACCCAAGCTTCTTAAAAGTGATGTCATATTGTGGCAGGTAAAATTCTGCAATGTACTTTGCATGGTGAACTGCTCTGAGGTAAAGGGTGAAAGAACTGTGGTACTGAACACACAACCTTAACTTACACAAACATTGCCAGAAAGGGCAGGGCGCCCCAGGCTATTGGTAAGAGGATAGCAAACCTTTCATTTCTGGATCACTGCATGCATCCGGCTGTGTTTAGTAGTGCCTGGAGGTCATTCAGTGAAATGAATTGGATATTGCAGATTGGCTTGCAAAGGGACAGGAGTTCACATCATGGAACCATCGGTGTGGACATTGGGATTGGCCGAAGGGCCAATGCCTGCCTCCAACACAGGGCTGAGCTACATCAAAGGCAGACTGTGGTAAAGCTTGTGAGGCTGCAGAAGCAGAAGTTTTAATGACTGGATCTCCCATCATTTAGTTGAGAAAAATTGCTGCACTTTGGACTGCAACCTCCAAGGCTGTCAGCCTGATATTCCTGAAACACTGAATTCATTGCAGATTGTAGAGTGGGATTGGAAACCTGCATATGAATGCTGTAAAATTTAAACTTACACTGTATGAGAAGCTACTCATGTCAGGCTCGACACCAGCTCTGACATCAAACAGTTAGACTTAATCTTAGATCAGAGTTTTGATTTGAGAAGTGGTCTTGGGAGCTCCCTTTCATCAATTTAAAGGTAAAATGAGATGGAAAAAATTGAATTTTTGGGTTTTTTTGGTCTAACTTAGGCAATTTTGGTTTAACTCTTTCTCCACTGTTCTTGTTGTTTTCAGCAAAGATAGGATGAGTGGAAAGGTAAGCAAACTCCATTTAACTATACAAACCAGCAGCAATACTCATTATATGACAGATATGGGGTTGTTTCCCTAGTGCATGTGGCATTTTCACAGCATTAAGTGTCTGGATGCCTGAGGCTGGGTAGGCACCTACTCCTCACACACTCAATTGCCCAACTTTTCTGTCCCCATGACTTGAAACAGCATTTATTTTTGTAGTTACTCCTAAAACCATTCCGAATCCTGTGTTTCTTTGGGGTGGTTTTCCTGAAGAAAAAACAAAGCCATGGGAGCAGTTTTCCTGCATTGTTTCCACATAATCCACCAAGACCCTTACAGAGGATCCTGTAAAGAAGGTTGCACTGTGAGATGGGTCCAGAGGGAAACTAGCAATTTGGTGTTGAGAAGAAGGTGTTTAAAAGTAAATCGCATAAGGACACTTATGGTCTCAAGTATCTGAGATTCCAGAAAAGTACCTTCAAGTTAACTCTGGCAAGATAACACTGGATGTGAAATGTGAGTTTCAAACGAGACAAAATATGAAGAGGACATGAAAAAGACATCTGTGTTTCAAACCTAAGAAAAGACTCAGAGTCAATTATTAAGCCAGGAATGAGCTTCTGTGCCAGAAAAACTCTAAAGGAAGGAACTGAAATGGTTTCAAAGAAGTTAAAATAGGAGGTATTGGGTATTTGTGTCTGATAGAGCAAGAAGATGGTCCTGGTTTCAACAGCTTTTTTTTTCAGAACCATCAAAATAGACACCTAATTTTTTCACTGTGTCAGTGAGGTGTCCTAGGGTTATGCATGTATGTATATACTAGAGTCTATATATAGATATTTTTTGTTCAACTCACCCAGTATTTCTTAATGGAAAAAAAAGTTCTTTTTCAGAAACCTACCTGCTATACATAAAGATACTGATTCTGACAAAATATTTTCCAGCTATTCTCACACATTTTGTTTTGTGGTTTTGTTCTTGGTTTTTTCTCTTCCCTATATTCTTTCCAAGAATAGAAAACTCATCACTGAAACTCTTATGGCCTGTTAACTCTTAAGAAATTCATTTTCTGCAGTTTGGAGAAGATTTGTTATCCCTCTGAAACTTAATGCAGCTCAGTCTAACATAGTTATCTGAAATAGGTCAAGTGTTTCTAGTTCTTTATATTAGTAATAAAGTTTAGGGTGACAAGCTCAGATGTAGCCAACAGCGGTGCAGATATTTATAGTTTAATAATGCCAATCCTATGCACTGTACCAGGTCCCATGTGTGCCATTCACATGAACATCAGTACAAATGTAATCAAGTAGTGGTAGTATTGCCTTCTACTTAATGTTCTTCAACAACAAGAAAAAGTTCTTGTTTCTCAGGAAGAGAAGAACACATAAAAACATGTGTAGTTCTTGTGTTTTCTGCTGATCTTTTCACTGTACTGCAATGGAAGACATAATGGCAACTAACCGTGCAGCAAGAAGGACCTAGTTTCATTTACAGTGTAGCACAAAGAAAGTGATTCATTAAAAGCCTTGGTGATATTTCCACCTCTTTTTAGACTAAAAGAACAAGATACTTGCTAAAGTACAAGAAACTATGGTAATATATTTTCTTTAATTTAAATGAGTTCCTCTTGTGCAAAAGATTCATAGTTGAGAGTTTAGTTACCAAATAGTGTTTTTCTCATTTTTTTTTCAAATTAAGTCCAGCAGTTTCAACTCCTTTTATCACTGAATTATGAAGAAAACTATTTTAGCAGAGAGCTTCTATTCAATACAATTTTATTGGTATATGTTGCGGGAAATAAAAAGTGATTACCTTGTCTTTGCCTTGTCACATTCAAAACTCTGGGCGTTCAGGTTTATAGCTAAAAATTGTAATTAGAATGTTAGTTGGATGAGATTCATAAATATTGGTTTGGGACTAACAACAGATCTGAATCTCTGTCTCAGTTTGGTGACCACCTCTAATTTTTTCCTTGCCTTTTCATACCTTTTCCCCAGGCACCACAGATGGCGATTCTACCCAAACCACACTCAGGTGACAAAAACTTGCCCCAGGTTAAATGCAATGGTTTAGTCTCAGGGCTAGGAAATTTTTCTGTTAGAAGATAGTGGAGAATATTCTGAGGCAGTACCACTCTTGCTTTGATCTCTTATGTCATTGAATCATTCACAGAATCATTGAATAAAATCTCTAAGGTCAAGTCCATCATTCGATCACTGCCCTGCCACCTAGACCACAACACTGGGTGCCATATCTAGTCATTATTCTTCCTCAAACATCCTTGATCCTTATCCATGGTCATGGAAAGGACAAGCCTGTCTTGAAAAGGAGTGAAAATGACTTAAAGAAAAAGCTGAGGAGCAAAGAAAATGGGGAAAACTAATATAAAAACATGAAGTGTGAATCATACTTCTAAACAAATTCAGAAAAAATAGAGCCTGAGTGCTCAAAACCAAAAAGACCAAAGAGCTGCTGGGCATTGCTCCCTTGCTATCTCTGGAAAGCAGAGCTCTTGTTGGATGATCAGACCTTTGGCTTAACATGGAAAAGACATCCATCTGCTTTTCTACTCCAGGATGATAATACACTTGGTACTCAGTCTTTTTACTGGGGAAATATACCACTAGTCAGTGTTTCAGAAGAAATCAATAGGATTTTGCAGTCCTCTCAGATATCCCTGGTGAGTCTGAATGTGTTATCAATACAGGGCCTTACCTTTGAAATTAAAATAATGGCTTACTCTTCTATGCGGCATTCCCTTTCTGGAGACAGATGGTAAGTGCATCACAAGGAAAAGAATACATAGGTTAGAATTGCAAAACCCTAGAGAAAAAGTATCTCTAGCTAGCAAATATTCAAACCCTTAGATGTTATCACAGGAATCTGGACTGAAGCTCTAGATGTTTGCAGTAATATTTTAATAAGGACTCACATAAAACAGGCACAGAGGTAGATGAAAACAATAAATCCTGTGTACTTGAGGTACATGTGCCATTTGTTCAGTTCTGTTAAATGTCAAGGTTTAAAGCTGCAGAGATAAGTCACCCCTCTAGGATGATTTAGCATCACCTAGCTGTTGAACACGTAAATATCTATCAGAGAATGCTATGGCTCTCCAGACTACCTTTCACTTTGTTTATGGAATTTAATAAACAGACTCCAAGGCTACTGTGAGCTCCTTCTTACACACCAAGGATCCGGTTCAGAAGTAGGTAGTACCAAATAAGAACTGGTAATAGCTTTTTTTTTTTTTCTTCTGGTCAGGATCTTTGTGTTTGGAAAACTTTGGCAGTATATAATAAAAGCTGTTTTATGTTGTATACGTTTTTATTGTAGGCAGTTAAATTTCATTACAGTGAAAGTCCTTGAGAGTAGTTAGGCTCTTCTCTTCTCT
>VXBQ01013746.1:424739-493723 GCA_013400175.1 Phainopepla nitens
AGTATAGCTAAAGCCATAAGATGGTTGCCTCTGCAGTCTGAGGCATGGAATGACAAGATTCCTGAAAATTACATTTGTTTAACCTATTAAAGTAATGGGATTTTTAAGACTAGAGCTTCACTTTTTATTCTTCAAATAGATGTTCATAAAACTTCCTGCATGGCCCCATCTTTTTATGGTCAGACACTTCATACAACCACAAATTCTGCTGATTGTAAATAATTTTGTAGATAATAACCAATTAAGTTACACATCTCAGAATCAACATAATTGTCCAGAATTTAGATGTCATAGTAAAGAACTAGCTGTTTACTGGTAGCTAATTTCAACTCCATAGAAAATGACACTTCACTGTAGCTGCAGTGAAATGTGGAAGCCATTGGAGGTTTATTACATAAATATTCCCCTACAATTCTATACTGATTATAGGAGACATATCAAAACACACAAGCAGGAGGTATTAACAGTAGCAGAAATTTCCATGTGCTCTTGGGAACAGCCTGTTTGTTTTCTTAACAGTATTCAAAAGGTTAATTGGTATAGGTAAGTGCAGAAATATTTTTTGTTATGCTATTTCTTACATTTCTAGGTTTATAAACATGTAGGTGAATCGCTATATGTTTGAACAAACTCAACCATCCAGAAATGAATGTGAAGAGAGGTGTGGAGTGAGTTCTATTTCCTGAGCGTAGAAAATAAAGCAGCCTTACCTTCATCATCAATTCCCTGAAAGAATTGGTGCCTGATTTCAGAGGAGTAGATATCTGCTCATTGTTTAAAGTCTTGATGGAAACAATGATTTTAGGCTCATAGTATCGAAAAGTTTCATAGTATTTGGCTTCTACCCCCAGAAGTTTTCATTTGTCAAAATAAATTTTGAGGCTTCTCTGAAACCACTTAATTACTGGTCATTTAAACAAAAACTTGCTTTCAAAAATTCCTCTAAGCTGCCACAGAGAGTTTCTTAAACCTAATTCGAGGGGAAAATTCCAATGCTTCTTATGCAGGCTACCACCTTCAAGTCCGGAAGTGGAATAGGAAAAACAAAAAAAAAGAAAAGAAAAAAAAAGGAAAAGAAAAAAAAAAGAAAAAAAAAAAGGAAAAGGAAAGAAAAGGAGAGGGAAGAGGAAAAGGAAAATACAAAAACAAGGGAGGAAAAAAACCCCAACCCAAGAAATAAAATCTCAGCACAAAACTCCCAGTGCTATGCCATGGCCCGCTTATTAGAAGATAGAGAAGAGATCCAAATAAGGGTGCACTGCAGCACTTCTCCCTTATCGTGTGCTCTGAAATGCCATGATATGGGGATGAATATTCTTGGCATACAGTCTCTCAAAATCAGCACATAAAATTGTCATTGATTCAGGGGAAAGGAACATGAAGGTATTTCACTACTTTTCTTCTCCCATCTTTCTTGATTACTTCAAAGCTTCTTGGCTTAAGTCAGACTATGCCATTTAAGGAATGTTCAAAATAGTTTTTTCCTGTATGATATTTCACACCAGTGTTGTTTCATCTACTAGCACTGATTCTGACTTGTGAAAATGGGCCCATTCCCTGATCTGTAATGGGAAGTGTGTTTCTGCTGCTTGTATCACTTAAAGATTTATGGGAAATGACTGAAGTGATGACATGGACCAGGTCACAGTGGCAGTCCTGATACTGCCTTTAGTTCATAGATACTAAGTATTCTTCCATCAGCTACAGCCTCCCTAAGCAGGAGCAGAAGAAGCACACCAATTACTGCAAATCATCTGCTTTCAAGCTTTTTTTATATGTACTGTGCCAAATAATATTTTTACAGTTATGGTCAAATCTTTTACAGTGGAATAAAATTATTATTATTGCATAAAAAACTCTCAATTTGCCACAAGAAATACAGTAGTTGATATAGAGTGTGACATGGGAATAGTCCTTTCAATAATGAAGAAACAGTGGCTAGCCACACTGGTTCTTCCTGGTTTATTTAGAGCGCCACACGTTATAAAACTGAGCAAAACAGTATTTCAGAGAAATGGGGACATCTAGTAAAATAACAGAATATAATTTCATACCATAATTTATTGCAATTCACCTAAGGACAGCCAAGGGATTTCAGACATAGGTCAATTTAAACTAATTTCTATTGACGTGGTCAAATATCCTCTTTCCTCAGTTTATTACCCAAACAAATGAGCTTAGTAGAAGATATTATGAAGAGTCTGGACTGATGAGATGATTCCCTTACAATGTAGAGCTACTGCCACATCCTCTTAATAACTCTTTTGAAATCCCAAGAGAAGAAAAGTATGGGTTAGTCAGATGTTGCAAAAAACTTCAAGCCAAAGAATCTCTTGGGTTGTAAAACCTACATATCAATGTATTGATGTTCCTGAGATTTTAGGGCTAAACCGAAACTCTGTTTTCAAATGTTCATTAAGTTTGTACATGAGCTATAAGCCCATCATACAAGGTACTGAAGGCCTTCATCATGATTAGATCTCCCTTTTCCACTTTACTTTGTTTTCCACGGTTACTCTTTTTATATATTAATTAAATTTATGTCTCAGGTGCATTTACTGATTTGTGTGATATCTTTATCAAGCATAACAGGACAATTCAAGAAAAAAGACCATAAGGGAATGTCTGAAGTGTATTGGTGTTCAACCATCAGACTTCAAAGTTTTCACAAAGGAAAAAAAAAATTAAAACCCCAGAAGTTTCCAGTTAAGTCAGGGAAAATCATTCATTTACTAAAAAGGAAAATATTTGCCAGTGAGATCTTAAAGAATGTTTTAAGTTGCATATACATAAGTGCGCACTCTTCACCATGAGGAAGAGAGTATACCTACAGGAGTATAGGCTCTTCAGTTTAAGGTCTGCCTGGTTTTGGTTTTCTGAGTGTACTTAGATGTATTTTAGTAGAGTAGTTCTTAGCACCTTACCAATAACACTTTTGTCTACATTAATGTTTTTTATTTATCCTGTCTGCCAAGTATTGAATGTATTTTTTTCACAGTTGATGGTGAACACTGCAAGAAATACAGGCTGTTCAATGCATACACTACAGGCAGATTTTTTTTTTTAAACTGTCATTATTAACAAATTCTAAGGATGTATGCACAGATTGTGTTCAAGAAGTTTGAGAAGCCTCCACCTCTCCCTGGTTTTGGTCCTATGAGTTTTTGCCAGCCTGAATTCTTTTATGGTTGGTAGAGATGTACTCTTCAGCCACTTTCTAAAACAAAAATTGTTGTTGGTTACAGAGGCTTACTCTGTTTCTGAAATCAACACACAGAAACACACGGACACACACATGCATTACAGCTGCAATAAACATGTTTTCAAGCTGTAGTCAGTGCATTTTCATTAAAAGGAAGAGGTCACCCAAAGTAAAATCACTCCTGTGACTCAGGTAAAATGAACATAATGCTGTGATGTCCCTGCATTTAAATGCCAAATGGTGCTTGTTCATAAGGTATTGTATAAAAAGTTATGATAGCCATCGGTGCCAGGGCAAGAAACAATCAGATCCCATAAACTTCTAGATATATTAAAAATGCCAAATTTTCTGCAGTCACTCTTTACTAGCGGCTTTTTTAAACCTTCACTGTGCCAGTGAAACTAGGCAAAACCTTATTGAATTTATAATGCAATGCAAATTTGGCACGGTATTTCTTATGTGTGTAATTGCTAAGATTTTGTATTATAATTCTTTTCTATTTACATTTCTGATGGTTTAAAGTATCTATTTATTTTGGGAATTTCAGTTGCAGCCTCTATACACTTCTAAGAAGGAAAAAAAGAAAAAAACAGTATTTTTTCCAGCTTCTGCTCACATCCCAAACTTGCTTGATTCTGGAAATCATTAAACTCTTACTTCAGCATGGGAGAAAAGCTCTTTCAGATAGAATTGTAAAGATATGAATTTGTTTGTTTAGAAAGAATGAATATAATGTTAACCTGGGTTTTAGATCAAACTCCAACCCACGTTCTTATTAATTTGTCCTCCACAGGATGAGGAGAAAATCAGAAAGGTAAGATAAAGAGAGGGAGATAATTTGCCAGTCATTGTCATGGCAAACAGATTGGGCTTGGGGAAAATGAATTTAATTTCTCACCAATTAAAGTAGATTTTTTTAGAAAGAAACAAAGGAAAAATTAAAACATGCCCCTTTCCCTCACTGCGTCTCTTCCAGGCTCAACTTCTCAACTTCACTCCTGACTTTTCCTCCTATTCCAGTGGGGAGAGGGATGGGGATGAGTATGTGGTCAATCCATGATCTGCTGCTCCTTCTCCTACTCCATTGTGGGCTCTTTCCCTGCTCTCTGGTGGGCAGGGCCATGGAGGAATGTTTGCAGCTCTGATCTCTCTGCACAGAGGTCATTCCTTTAGCCTCCCCCTGCCAGCACCTGGCACCAACAACCCATGCACAGTGTTCTTCAAAACCACAATATAATTTTCTTTCTCTTATCTAGAATTCAGTAAATGATCTCCCACTTAATCCTGAGGACATCCTCATAATATTTTAGAAACAGAAGCTCTCTGGCTAATACCCAGTCTTCGGTTTACTTCAAACACTGTGATCTGCTGCTATTTTGCCTTTTTTCAGCAGCACTTCTCTCCTTTATGACAGCTCTCCACTTTACTGAGTGAATTAAGGATCCCATTTTTCTATGGCATTTTTTTGGAAACATCTTCTGACTTCCATGTTTATTTAATAAGACCAGAGCTCTGCCACTGCATTCTTCATGTCAGTGATTTACTTGGTGGAGAGAAGAAGAGAAATTGCATTCCTACTCAGAAAATCATGAAAACAGTTTGAAATTATCTGCAGCAAGCATAGGATCACCTTTACTGCTCATACAGACATGGAGCCATTGTAAAAGACACTAATAATTAATTTTGATTCAATTACAGCTTAATCCCAGAAAAAGATCTCCCTGCAGTTATAGAAGCAACTTTATTCCAGTTGTTAATCAACCTCAATATAAAAAATATACTGCTAATTTCTGCTTTGACTTTATCTAGTTCTATTCCAATTTATAGCAATTGTTTCCTGCTATTCTTTGTCCCATATTCTACAAAGCACTTTAATGTGTTTGAGTTTATAAATCCCAGGATTACATTTACCCATATTACTACTTCATTACGCTGCTCATAATAACCCCTTTTTAAAGTTATTATTTTCCATAAAACAGTAGTCCTTTCAGCTGACAGCACCGGCATTCTCTGCTGCAAGGGTATTGAAACATGTTTTGTAGGAATGTGTCCAATCGGTCCAAATGCTACAGACCGTGCACAGTGATTGTTTCTTCCTTAGGGAAACTCTGCCGGTGCTTTCATCATTCACGGATTTGTACAGCACTTGTTTTGTATTTAGGGCCACCCCTTTGATGGCATGCTGTAGGTATGAAAAGCACATTTCCTTTTCCCAGGGGCTGCTCCTTTTGACATTTGTCAAAGAGTTGTTAACCTCAAGTTGAAGAGATGGCCGCAAGTTGCACCAGAGGAGATTTAGATCATATATTAAGAAAAATTCCTTCACCAAAGAGATGATCAGGCATCGGAATACACTGCCCAGGCAAAAGGTAGAATCACCTTGGTGACCTTGGAAGTTTGTTCCAAACTTAGTGAGTCTATGATTCTAACTAACCCTTTAGTGTGTGATCCATTGGTATCAGTTGGTGAGAATCCACTTCTTTTATCTCTCTCTTTTCCCTGAAAAAAAGGGCAAAGCTTATCTAATTACTCTTCCTCAATAATTGTGTAATCCTTTTGAAAACCTAGAAAGTTTCCACTAAGCTGAGGAGACGTATTCTTCCAGATTTTATCAGAATAGGTAATTATGAAAGAAACATCCTCAATGTTCTGTAATGAGAGCAAAGGTAAGAAGTGCACTTGCACACACAGGTGAAAATGAGAATGAGAATTTTGACAGTAACAGAGCTCACAGACTTTCATGCTGGTAAACAGGCCCTTCCCTGACAGGTGAAATCACTGGAGGCTTGAACCTACAAAAAGCTATGGACTTTTCCAGCTTCCTGCTTGCATCACTGTCTTCTTTGTAGCCTCATCTCTTTATTTTCCCATTGGTCCCTCTTACAGAGCAGTTGTGGTTAACAATGGACTGGAATTTCTTGAGCCTGATGTGACACAACAGACAATTTTATTCTTAGGTAATGCATAATTAATTGATGAACAGGTCTACCTCCCTTTTTTCTGTCTCAGGACAGAAGCATGTCCAATTAATTAAATTATATCTACAAGATCCGACTCCACTGTGAGTCCTGTAAAATCTGGAGACCCACAAGGACATCAAAAGCTGAGACTTTTGTTTTTTAACCTGTAAACTCATCAAATCATACTGTCCAGAACCTGGCCAGTACTGACACAACAAATGAAATAAATAAACAGCCTGATTTTAAAAAAACTCTCCTTAAAGATATTTCTGGTATTGCTTAATCATTCCTTCCTGAAATAGTGCTGTTGTAGATCATGTTTTAATACAAAAAATAACTTTCACACAACTTGGAGTTTTGTGCAAAAAGAAATGAGAAATATTAAGACTGTTTCCTATTTTACTTCTCTATTTCAAATTTTCATAGTGCTTCTTGGAAATTTTGACAAGACTTGAACCTGTCTTGCAAATGTGCATAACGGGAATAGAGAGATGAAAAAAGCCCCATGATTAGGTCTTACTCTCCCTGTCTAGTTTAAAAGTAGAAACCTCATATCTGTAGTCAAACAAACCATCAGTTGTTTCCTGTTGAGGATTTTTTCCCTTTTGAAAAATAAGAATGCATAGTATTCAAGAAAAATAACAAAATATATTGTTTCTACATGTGCTGAAGGTATTCAGTTAAAATCTATTCCACTGTAAGGAAAGTAAACTGAAGCATCTAGATTATATTAATATTAGCAATCTCTTCAGTGAGATATAGCTACTATTCCATGGATAATGAAGAGTACCATGGACTAAGGATCAAAGAATGCCTTCTGGCTTATGATGGTGGAAAGATTCTTTTGGCTTGAAAGCACACAGCACCTAGAAAGCAAGACCCTTAAATATAAAATATAAGTATAAAATCTTTTAGTTACTTTATGTTTTGATAGATGCTAAGATTTGCTTCTAAGTGTGATTCATGCAAGATGTTTTGAGATGAATTTTGAAAATCTTTAGGGAGTGTTGCTTTTGTCTATACATTGGTCCTATAGTTATCCTAACAGCAATTTGCCTTAATTTTACAAGGTATTTTAAAGACTGTGAGTATGGATTTTTAAACAAGAGAAATATGTATCTCTGTATCTCTCTCTCTCTCATATATCATCTATCTCTCTATAGATCTGTATGCAGAGAAATTATACTATTTAAATGTAAAACTACATGTTGAGATATATCTCTTTACATATCATTGACAACTTTATATATATACAAATTTATATCCATATAGATATTTATGCATGTAAAAAGTTTAAATTTTCTCCAAGTCTACAACAGCCTTATGCATATGAATATTATGCAATATATGTGACAGAACTGAATGTTGATCATACTTCCTTTGCCAAATTTCCCTCCATAATCCTTTGGCCTGCATGCCAGGATATTTTTTGCCATTTCTTGCCTTTATTTACTATTACCTTCTTTGCAGATTTGTCAGATTTCCTGCCCTTTCAGGTTTTGATGAATAAGAGGTCAATGGCTCAATAAGACTCATTTCATTAGCTGTAGCAACATTGAGGTGCAAGAGTAGTCCCCAAGTCAGCTTCAGGGCAAAATTATTCCGGTATACACTCTTTAGGTCCTGAAGTACTCTCAGATCTCATTCTCAACAAACTGAGGTGTGACCTTTTCAGGTAAGCATGTGTGTTGGGCTGAGGAGTGTAAGCTTAAAAAAAAAAAAAAGATATAAGAAAAATGCTATTGAAATATTTAATCCAATCCTCCACCGAGAAACATTATGCAGTACTGACGTCCGTGTTGTTACACAGGGTTGATCATAATAAAAATTTTCAGAGTTGATATCTGCTGTTCACTGTGTGGCCTGATTTGAGTATCTTGTTTACAAGATTTCAGTCATCAGATTTCAAGAGAACAGTCATCTTGAGGAAATAAAATGTATTTCTATATATTTTCATGTATATATAGGTAAATAGATATATTCGCAGTATAGCCTAATGGTGTTCCACACAGAAAAATAAGTATTGTGACAAGTGATTTGCTTTAATAAAAGCAACACTATAGAACTGCAGAGAACGTTCTTTGTGAGGCTTAATTCTAGTGAAGCTTTTTTCTGCTCAGCACTGATCATTTTACAAGTCACTGTGACAAGATTTTTCTCTCAGTGGTGATTCATGACTTCATTCTGTGGAAATCTCTCTGGGGTTTGTCCTGTCCCAGTAGACTCTATCTGCAATTCTCCATTCTCAGTGTTTGCTCCTTCGGCTATCCAATTCCTGACTTTACCTTCCAGTATTCCGGTGATATCTTTACCATATACTCCTAACTTATTCATAGGGATTTAAGTTACCCCTAAGTAATGTAGTTCAGGTATGGGAAGCAGTCAAACCTCAATATAAATGATGTTATCTGGCTACTTGGAAGTCATAAAAAGCTCAATTACCCTATAATCTGTCAAAGCATAATTTCCTCATCAAAGATAGGATCTGCTGTGTATGTTGTACTTAAAGTACTGCAAACATCTGTGTGACCAAAGTGTAAATTGTTATAAATCTGTGGAATTTCCTCTTTTTTGGGTTGTGCCTGAGGGTGCCTTGATATCTGGGTGGGACAGAGAAAAGAAAGACAGGCACAAGCCACATGGCAATTTTTGACTGCAGGAACTGCCACGCCAACAAAACCCAAACAGCTGAATTTTCTCAAGGACCTGGTTATAACACAGAACATCAGTATGTTTATAGTCTCACAGAGGCCAGAGTGGAGAGTCATGTGCCTGATTAATCATGTTTAATTATCAGCTCTTATTAGGCTTGCATACATTTGGACACTGTGCTGCAAGGCAGCAGAGTGATCGCCACCCACTGTGTGAGCAGAAGTGGCAGACAGGCGCATGTGGCTCCTGTGACTCCTTTTTGCCTGGAAAATGCAGCTGAAAACTGTACTGTCATGCACAAAACATAAGACACTTAATGTGCTTTAATCTTGGTTCATGTAAGCTGCATTTCAACACAGATATTTCAGGCTATCTGACATAGTCCTTTATGTGGAACATAGTCCTGTATTTCAGGAAGAATTTTTGGACAAACATTGTTTTTCTGCAACCTTTAACTGTAAGTACATTGGCAAGAATGTTTTGAATAAAAATCATGTGTCAGGACACATACTGTTATTCTGATATAAGTTAATTTGGTAATAAGAATTTACCTACCTTAATAGCCTTACATGCTTGAATGACTGAAAATTTTTACAGGTATTTTTCCTGTGGTTCTCAATATATATCTTTCCCCTTTTAAAACTGTCTCCCAATAGTGCTAGACCTAAGTTTTGCCCAAAGATAGCTATGATATTAGTATTCACAATGTGTAAACCAGCTTGCCTATTGTTCCTTCTACTTGCAAGGTTGTATCCTGTTTTTAGAGTACAGACTGTTGGAAAAATATTTACACTGATGCTTAACACACCCTAGCAGGGATAAGAGTTATACCCTCAGAAACTTCATAGAATCATAAAATAATGGCATAGTTTGGATTGGAAGGGAACTTTAAGGGGCATCTATCCCAACAGCAACAATGAGTAAGGACATTTTTAACTAGATCAGGTTGCTTAGGGCTCTGTCCAACATGACCTTGAATGTTTCCAGGGATGGGGCATCTACAGCCTCTCTGGGTACCCTGTTCCAGTTTCATCCCTTTTGCAATTATCGTAATTAAATCTGCTTAGCAAACTTCCATAAAAATAAAATTACCTACTTGTAAATGCTAACGCGGTAAAGGAACTAACTGTAAACTGTAAAGGAAAAAAATATTGAGAACTGAACATCTGCTGTGTTTGTGCCTCTAAAATCTCCATTTAGCATATTCATTTGTAGACTTATATTTTCAATATTTGTTTAGGAATATACTGGACACATTACGCTACATCTCATGCCATAAAAATTATACAGATGAGCAAAATGAATGAATTATTAAATTATATGTTAACTTCTCTGTAAATGTGGGACATTCAGAGGTTCCTGCCTCAGAACAGAGAGCTGAGTCACCTTTTTTTTTTCTTTTTGTTGCCATATAGCCTTACTATCCATTTTAAAAAAAATTGTCCTCTCTTCAGCACTAAATGTAATTAAAATAATGATTTAATGATCTGCCTCTGTTTCCCCACATTATAGCCAAGCAAACAGAGCAACTGATTCACTCACAAAAGGTTTAGACAATTATTTTATATGAACACATCATTGCAGCTGACAGTGCTTCACCTGGATGATATGTGTTAAGGTAACAGCATAAATCAAGCACTAATCCATTAAAAGGTGGAGTTTTTGTTTTTGCTCTTGTTTTGTTTTGGTTTTTTTTTGGGGGGGTATTTTGGGTTTTTGGTGGGTTTTTTGGTGTTTTTTGTGTATTTGTTTGTTTGTTTGTTTGTTTGTTGGGGTTTTTGTTTTTGTTTTGGGTTTTTTTTGACTGTTTGTTTTTGGGTTTGTTTTTTTTCTCCTCCCTGGTTGACATTATGCAACTCACAAAAATGGTTTCAAGGAAAAAGACCTTTTGGAAGACAGTTCTGTCTTCACCAGACTAAATTCTGATCCTGACCTGTGAAAAGTCAAGGACTATAAACCCTTTCTAGAGGGTTACAATATCTTCATGCTTCCACTTTTTCGTGGAAATCCTTTGAAGACTTACAGCATTCCATCCAGTCTTTGGCCATTTCTATTCATCTGGGGCTTTCGGCCCCAAATAGGAATGAATTTGGCTAAGTTCTAAGCTCTGCTTTGATCTCTTTACCGCCTTATATTTAAAAAAAACAAGTTTGAAAAGAGTTGAACCATTATGTGCCTAACTAGCTTTGACTTACGATAGGTCTCTTCTCCCAAGTAACAAGGGATGGGAGGGGAAATGGCCCCAAGTTGTGCCAGGGAATGTTTAGATTGGATATTAGGAAGCATTTCTTCACTGAAGCAGTGATCAGGCATTGGAGCAGGCTGCACAGGGAAGTGATGGACTCATCATCAATGGAGGTATTTAAAAGGCATGTAGACACAGCACTCAAGGATGTGTTTTAATGTCAGACTTGGCAGTGCTGGGTTAGTAGTTGGACTTGATCTTAAAGATGCTTTCAAACCTAAATAATTCTATGATTCTATGACTGAAAGAACTCTGGCTCAGGACTGCAGTTTTCTACCAAATTATGTGACTTACTGGGTAGAAGAATTGCATAGGGGTTCTCTGCAGCTCTGCCTGTTGGACTGTTGTGTCTGCACTATCATGACAGAGTCTGAGTTCAAACCCAGACTGGCTGATGGTCCTGCTCTGGTGGCTGTCAGGTAAGTTGTGTCAACAGGGAAAAAGGGCAACTGCGCCCTGCGCTGTCTGACATGCATGTGTGCAGCAGGGGCAGGTCCCCTTCAAACAGGCTTCAGCTCACTGCCTTCAATTCACTCTTACAGGCGTGGTCTGGGACCACAGTCTTACTTGAACTGTGGGAGCAGGAACCAGATGGTTTTGGGATGCTTCAAGAGCATCGGTGAATATGGTGCTAGCTCATGGGAGAAGACACTGTTCTGGAGTGCAGCAAAATCTGTTTCTGAATAGATGGAGGTGGAGGCAAAGTGTCTATACAACAGATTTTTCTTTGCCCACCAGAAAATCACTTCATATTTCTTTGTATAGTGAAATGCATTTAACTGCTCACAGTGAACAGACGGGACTGATTTATGTTTTCAGAAGAATTTCATGAAAGCTGCCAGTTCTTTCATTTTACCCATTTTTCAACACCTTCTGACTGTAAAATTGGCTGAGTTGTGCTGGCTTCTAACTGATGATGCCAAAGTTTTTCCCCAAACCCGTCAGGATTTCTTCAATCTTCTTTCACAGAGGGATAAGCTTGGAAGGGAGCAGGCCAAGGCCATCTTAGAAATGCAATATGGCCAGGTGGGGAAAAAAGGAGTAGAATGGAATAGATGTTCATAATATGCTTCTCAGCTTTCTGCTGAGGAGATTCATCATCAAGACCAGGAGTAGTACAGTGAGGATACACCCCTCATTCCAGATTAATCTCAGAAGTTTCTTTCTTTCTGTGTATTGATTTGGCCAGAGCTCCTGGCTCCTCAGTGCTGCTCCTCAGCCCGCTTTCTGCTTTTTCCAAGCAATTTCTAGATCTGGAACAACAACTTCCCAGAAACAGCTGTGTGAGAAGCACAATAGGAAGAAGTTACTTGTTTGGGTCCTTACACCTGGTAAGAATAATTATTTTTGGCACAGACTCTCCCTTCATGCCTCCAGAGACATCCCTGCTCTTCTTGTAGCTTTTCCTCCACCGGTGCTTTCTCCTGGTCTGTATTTCACACACATCTTCAAAGCCCGACCAAAATCCATGGCTGACAACATGACAATGGCTTATACGAACACAGCAGAAACATGAAGGGAAAAATTGCTCACCTCAGGAATGCAGCCCATGGAAGGAGACTGGGAGATGATATTCATTGTCACAATGTCAAGGTCTACTAACAACACTGCAGGAGGCACTCTAAAGAGACTTTAATAGAGCCACTAGTGAAACAGAAATGTCATGACCCAAGGGTCCAGGGGAACAGAAGAACTGGAACATTGTACTCTTTATGCCTCCTGTGAAGGAAAGAGTATTTTGGGGGGTAACTTTTACAACTGACACATATTACAACTTTTATAAGAAAGGAGAAAGTTTCTAAGTTTTCTGATTCCTAAGGCTGGATGATTCAGACCCAAGAGCTGGTATCATGTGCTACCAGTATCATGTGATGCCAGTTATGTGAGTTGCACAATCAGTGTGATTACATATGAGATTTAAACAAACTGTGCATAGATATTTTATTTAAGAAATTTTTAGATGATCCTTGGAATTTTCCATTACACCAAAAAATTGTCTAATTCATTAGCATTAAATACATGCATATCTGAAATGCAAAACCATCAAATATTGGATAAAAAACTTCATTTCATTTACCTTGCAGCTGAAGTGCCAGACTAAAATCATTAGCTCCATTCATGCCAGTGAGTTTTCAAAGAGAAATTATGGCCTTTATTCAACTGTGCATATCAGACCACTTTAGAGAAAATATTCAGCAACATTAAAAGTAATGAGCAGGTTTAGAAGAGAGTGTCTAAAGTAACATGCGTCCAGTAATGAGTGCAGAAATGGTTACTGTGCACATGCATCCAGACAGAGCACTAACACAAAACATAAAAGACTGCTTGTCTTCCAAAGCACGTGGTGATGTGGTGGGTGAGTGGAAAAATACATAATTTCACAAAAATATCTCCACTGCTTATTTTCTTGGCCCACTACTGATTTTTACAAGGGGTTCTTGCTTGGCATTTCTGCAGCTGCTTACTCATTTTTTCTGAATGACATTGCTCCCTGTCCTCTCTCAGAGTAGCTAGATAGGCACTAGGAGAAAGCAAGAGAGAAGAAAAACAAGAAAGGATCATTCTAACATATCTAAGCATACAGAAACAACACCTGCAAAACAATATTCTTTGTTTTTCCTTTACTCAACTTCCCGCCCTCTGTATGTGGAGCAGATGCAGTGAATCACAGAAAGTCTAATCAAACTGGCTTTCTCTGAGACATTTTACCCTTATTTTTGCCAGCTGCTTGAAAATTGGAGGGGGAGAGCAGCCTACAAAAACCTGCATGTCTTCAAATACTCACATTCCCACATGTGTATGTCACCCTTGCTTGTAATATTTGCCAAGGCTGGAAATGTGGAAAAACATCCTCTGTGTAGATAGCATTTTATTGCTCCTTCAAACTCCTGAAGGAGGTTTGGGCTGATTTCACAGAGTTCAAATGAATATATTTCAAACATAAACCATTTAGGTTCTTTATATTATAACTTCTCCTGTAAGAAAAGGTGCATTACATTGCTAGATTTAAGGCAAAAATCTCACAATACTTCCTATGCCTAATTTACTTTTATAGCTATAAAATTCGTAGATGTACTTGCTATTCTCCATGTCAATAAAATACAGCTTTAAATTCAACCAGTCAGACCAGTCATGTCAACAGTTCATTCTCACTTGAATTCCTTTTGAATAAATTGCATTATTTAAGTTTATAATACCTAGTTCTTAGAAAGAAAGAAAGAAAGAATGAAAGAAAGAAAGAAAGAAAGAAAGAAAGAAAGAAAAAGAAAAAGAAAAAGAAAAAGAAAAAAGAAAGAGCAGTATATTCCCATGATAAAAAGGATCTTACTATTTTAAACAAAAATTTCACCACATGAGTCAATGTCAGTGTGCTTTAAGCCATAAATGCTTGAAAGGTGCTTTTAATATGAAAAGGAAGACTAACCTAAAAAAAAAAAAAAAGCGCAGACAGTTATAATGAGACCTGTCAGACTACTAATAATTTTAAAAGAAACAAATTTTACATGAATAGTCAGAAGAAATCTCTGTATATCTTTGAAGCTAGTACTTGAGATCAGTAACTTTCTTTATTTTCTTCACCTCCTCATAAGGAAATATCAGGAGTTGTGATGGAACTCCTTCATCACACACTGTCTTAAAAATTGCCAATTATGAAAAATAAGCAGATAATCCCAGTGAATGAATCTCTAGTTTGCTTTGAGGTTCGTATCAAGAATATTTTTAATGACCACACTCTAAGCATTCCAAACTGTCCCTGTCAGCAGGAGGGTACTTGGCTAGAAATGCACACAGCTTTCACATGACTGAAAATCCTGGGTGAAAGACTCAAGCAGCTGCATAAGACTTATCAGTGCACATTTTCATGAGACTGAACATTTAACATTATTTCTGCGGTTTGTGTTACTGAATGATCCAGTCATATAAATTAAATTATTTAAAATATATCTTTTTAATAACATGGATGCAGTCTCTTGAGACACCAACCATAAACACTCATATCTAAATCCACCCCCAGCAATGCATTTTTCACAAATGTCCAAGGACACCAATTCAACATTACAATAATATTTTCTGCCTTTGCTTCCCTCCATTCCCTCAAAGGGCTCCAAACAATCCAAAATCCTCTTTTAACCTTTGACTATGAGATTTTTTGGTTGAATTTTGTCCTTTTATTTTCCCTATATACAAGTCCAAACAAGGCACGGTCCCACTTAATTCCATTACAGTGGCTAATTATGACAACAGCAATCAATAAAAGCCTAGAATCCTTCTAATATACTGCCCTTGAAATGAGAGGTAGCCAAAGAGAAACTACAGTAATGCACTTAGAGATGGAAAATCACTCCTGGGTTTTAATCTCTCTTGTATTAAATAAAATAATTGATATATGTTTACTCCACTTTGTTGAGAGTAAACAATTACTGACAATACTGTATCACACACAGGAAAGAAGGAGAGATAAACACCTCACTTTGAATATCTGGATAGATGTACAGTTCTCAAATAAGTTTAATTTTCAAGAAGTGTAATGAGATGCAGGTGCACAGATCTATAGCTGACCCCTCTAACATTAGGTTGACATATACATGCCCAACCTGCTTGCACTCTGAGAAGATCACAAAATGTTTTGCTACACTTAGCACATGAATTTACTGCCATGATAATTATCACCTTATTATCAGCTTGAAGTGGAAAGGTGAGGCTGTGTCTGCATGTGAACAATAAGGTGGGGTGGAACAGGACCGGACAGTGTCATTTCTCGATGGATGAAGTGTGAAGGCATGCAGCTCAATGTGGGCTCCTGTGTCCTGAGCCAAGGACATACACTTCAGGAAGATAAAGTCAAGCAAAATTAAGTGAATGACTGCCTCCAGAATGATGAGGAACTGAAAATCTCTGCCCCAGCAGATATGTCCAAGGAGGAATAAATACCCACTGTATTTTTGTGATAAGGGCTTTTTGTAAAGGACTTTGCTACTGGTTTGCCCAGAGCTAGAATGGAGTGATTTTAAAAGCCAAAAAATGTATCTGCTATAATACCCAAGTCAATTACAGCTCTAACTCACTTCAGAGAGCTGACAGCAGGTGTGGTGGGCTTGAGTACCTCTGTCTGAATATCATTGGTTTTGGCATCATGACCACTAGACATGAAATAAAGTAAACTTTAATCAGGTTAAGCCAACAAGTTGATTGTAAGTAATGGAGGGCACAGAGCAAGGCAATATGGGCAGTCATCATTAATGTTAATCAGTTAAACTCAGCCTCTATAATCATGCTTGGACACAAAAAAATATCACAAGATATTCCAGTGAGGTGCAGATCCAAAGGCTATCTTCACCTATAAAATGTAAATATTTTGAAGAATAAAGTCATGCAGCTGCTAAGTTTGCTGAAGAATGATCAGCATGTATCCTTCCATTGACTGTGGGAGGCACAGTGGAGGCTGACAAGGCATGGTATGCTTGAATCTCACTCCCATGTCTTCAATACTTCCTACTGCTAAACAACTTTTTATACATAACACTTACCGAGAAGATTTAGGCTTCATAGATTTTTCCTTATCTCTGATACTGAAAAAACATTTATTTCCTGTTCCATACTGTGTTGTTGATACTACTGACATAGGATTATTCTTCCTTAAAGAAGGATGAATAATATTTAAAGACAACTGAATAGCTACCAGAGAAGATTTTTTCCTCTTTATGTAAAAGACAAGGGTTTTCCTTCCAGAAATGAGCAAAGTGTTTAAGTTCAGCATCATTATGTTGAGCAAAATAAAACCCCTGATTTGTTCTTTGTCCCTCTTTGTTGCTTATACACACAGACCAAATTAAGAGATATAAATTATTCAGATACACACAACATATATATTTGTATATTTACTTGCTTTGTGAGTCAATAGAGCTACAGTGGCATATATGATAAAATCAAAAGTGTTACCATTTTCCTGAACCAAAGCATATATTTCAGTTTTAATGGTACTCTTTCTATTTCAGCTATACTCTTATTTTAATATTAATTTTTAACTTACATATCTATAGGTATGGGAAGAGCCTTATCAGAGAAGGGAAACATCTAAAGGAGAAAACCTGGACTACACACAGTTAAAATTTTCAAATTCTGCACTTACTGAAAATTCAATACAATATTGTATTGCTTCCTGGAAGCACTGATTTTCAAGCCTAGGCACATCTCCTTCATGGCAAAAACTGTAAAGTAATTATACTGCAAAAGATACTGTAGGATGGTGTTGCAGTAACTAAGGAACCGGTTTTAGTAATACAAAAACAAATGTTGGAAGAATAACAGGACTGAAATATCAAAATAACTTTTAGGCATGGTAATTTCTGTCAGAGTTGGCTGCAGTTTAAAAAGAAAAATCATTGATGATGATGATGATTATACTTTAATAGGAACTGATAAGGAACTGAGCTTCTATTGCATGAATTGGACTACTGGTATGATGAAGTCTTTGTTCAAGTACAAAGTGTGGACACCTTATAAAATAAAATATCAGTATAATCTCATCCAAACTTCATCTTTAAGTCTATATACTACACTCCTGTGGCATTTAGGATAAATGACAGAAAAATTTATCGTTTTTTAAACATTCAGAATATGAGTAGCCAAAGATTAATTCTGTGTTTTGGTTGGTTTTCATACAAATCACTGGTTTCCAGTACATAGATCCTTTAATAGAATTATTGTGATATACTTGTGAGACAGTTGTGATATTCTCAATAGCAGTCTCCAGTTATCTATTTTACATAAGATTCCTATCACTGTATCTGAATGCTTCACTGTCTTCAGCATATAATACAACAATAAAAAGAAAAAAAAAGGTTTAAAAGAGGTCTTTAGAAGTCACTTAAAATATTCTATTACAAAGACTGTTATTTCTGACATGCTTGTTTAAAAGTTCCTGATAGATCTTCCTTATACATCACTAATTGATGGATAATTGGTAATTGATTCAACCATTTAACTACATTTAAAGTTAAAAGTGATTTCTTACTTCCTAACCAAAAAGTGATTCATGGCAGTATAAATTTACTTTTTCATGTCTTGTCTCTTGTGATTATAGGAAAAACATCTGTTCCTGTTTGAGCCAACCATTTATGTAGTTGATGGTTGTTATTTTTTCCTCAGACTGATTCAGTTCTTTTATGCTGTATCCCTGTGTTCAGACTTATGTCTCTTCTCTGGACCATACTGGAGGGCAATATCTTGAATTAAATATAGCTGAGCTCTGCCTCCAGACAGAATGAATGACTTCATGTATCTGACATGATATAAACCTCAATAGCAGCTTTTTTACTTTCTTTTTTCCTGGAGTATGGTGCAACAGCTACTACCCTGCAGACATTGTTTCCTCCTGAACCGTTACTGTATCAGATGTGCAAAGGAGTTGAAGAATTGTGAGTATAGGGGAAGAGAAGTTGAGAGAATCCCCTCACTCAGTGTACTGATGGAGAAAGGTCTCCACTAAGGGCAAGGGCTACCATTGAGTCTACAAATCTGAGTGCCTTTCCCCTGCTTACACAACCACGACTGAACCGCAGAATTTCATTCCTTTTGCTCATTCTTCCCAGCATTCCTTGTTTCCCTACTTCAGGAGTTACCTATAAAATGCTGAGAGTGATACAGGTTGGTGTCCTAGGTTAAAAGCGGCATATAAAGCACTCTGTCACATTCAGAAAAAGTTCTCCAACAGCTTGTAAAAAGGTTTACTTCCTATTACTCTATCACCAGCATTATATGTATGATACTAGTGCCAGATATTTGTAATTCAGGGAATTCCTGACCTGGACATACTTTCCATGTGTATAGGAAACTTCAAAAGGTTAATATTTAATGAATTTGTCTGATCCCTCCCTAAGCACAGGTATGCTCTTAAGAGGAGTAATATCCGGTGACAAGGCATTACCACATGTACCATATGTACATTACGTATCCTTGTATCTCTTGATTTTTTTTTTTTTTAATTGCATCTGATGTGCTTATGTGCTGGAAGAGGGACTGAGAACCCAGTTTCTAATAATCTTCAGAGCACTACCTTTCTGACTCTGCTGGAAGGGGATCGAGCTGCTGCTAAAATTGAGTGATCTTTTAAGAAAGAGTTTCCTCTTTCTTAAAAGGGTGTAAACAGGTGTAAACTAAAAAAACTGCAAACAGGGGTAAAATAACATAGAGTTTTCTAGTATCCATCATACCACCAAAATCTACATAAAATCACTAAAATTCTACAGTCCTAAAGGAAAAAAATAGGACAGATAAAGACTAATAATAAAAGGCAATGTTCAATAAGTAGAATAAATTAAGTGCCATATACAAATACGGTTAGAAAGAAATTCAAGAGTTGATACACAACTTTCTTCATGTAAGCTGGAAGTCTAAATAGAAAAATGGGAGCATTGCTCTGAATTGAACAAAAGTATGTTGGAAACTTGGAGGAAGAGAAATAATAGGACGCACTGTTACCAGAATACAATGTATGTGAGGAACCTAAATCTATCTGGGAAGTATAAAGCTTTTAAAATGCCACCCTTTAAGTTTTTGTCTGTTTCCAGAAATAAAGAATATTTAATTTCAGATTCATTTTTTCCCCTATATAGTGCAATAAATGCCAAACTTTGTTATAGTGGGATGGGACCATATCTTGAACTGTTAGCACAAGGTATAGTAGCAAAAGTGGTGGAAGAATGTGACTCCAAAATGATGGCTTGTTCAGAAGGACATATTTCTTATTGCAAATATGTTGGCTTATATTTCCTTTAAATGGGACACAGCTGCTTTATGCTATTCAAACGTATTTTAGGAACATAGAAAATGGGAGAAAACAAAGAATTACTGCTTGAAGGAGACTAACTTTACTTTTTTACCTAGAGCTAGAGGACATGACTACAATTTTAGGCCTTTACCAACTAAATTCACTTTGGCTTAAGGGTGTGTTTCAGACCTGAAAGTCCCTCAGATACTCTGACTATGTAGCGTATACACATGAAAGAACAGGGAGATTTTCTTAACTAATCCCAAATGCAAGATAACTTTGAAAAAGAAAATAGAAGTGTCTAACTCTCATCTGGAAGAGACTCCAGAGGAGGACTTTAATCCCAGAGAAAAATAATTGGAGAGGATTAATTGATTCACAAATTGGTCAAAATAATAACAAGTCAGGACTGTGGAGATCTCATGAAATGCCTTTATGAACCCTAGTAGCAGAGATGCCTTGCTGAATTAAGCTTAGTGAATAAGGAGTAATAAACCAAAGGATGTTTATCAGCTTTGATCAGAGATATTTTCTTGTTCTAAATTTTTGCTGTTAGTTACCAAAAGGCCTTTGAAATGTGTCTGCAGTTGCTGTGGTTATTATGCTGGTGTATCTAAACATAGAAGTGAGAAATGCATTTTTTTTTTTCTACAGAGTGAAATAAGAATCTGTAAAACAATGAACTGATGACCGAATGACCAATTGACTGAAAAAGTAAGGTTCACAGGATATGTTCCAAATCTCCCATTCTAATAAAAATGTATCTTGGATTAGAAATGGATGTTATGAAATGAATGGTCTGTTAAATATTTTTGTGCGTACATATGAGGTGAAGAGAGAAATCTTCACTGAACAAGCTTTACATCCAGGGAAAGAAAAAAGAAATTTGTAACACTGACCTTGCTCTCCCTGCATTCTATAGACAAAGATATTACTTACGTTGTGAACACAATCTTAGAAAGGTAGGATATAATAAAAGAAGGTAAATAAAGTTGTGTTCAACTGAGGAGAGATGTGTGAACCAGTAGTCAAGAAGTGGATAAGAGGAAAAGAGTATTGGATATTGACGAGATAACAGTTACCAATTCCATCAAGAAATGCTTTTGCCTAAATTTTTGACCTTTATTTATCATTGTTGAATTATTTTTCTTTTAGCAGCTCAGTCATTTGCTATTTTTAAAGTTAAATTTGAAGAATAAAGACAAGAAGGGGGAAAAAAAATCACAGCAAGAGTTCTTTCTGTTGCTGCTCTCATTTTATCTTTTTCTCCATGTATTTTGTGGGTTTGTTTTTGTATTACTGAAGCAGTTCTGAATTCTAATGATAAAGCACTTGGCTCAAACCCCACATGTGCAATAATAGGCTTAGTTACTTAGTACTTGTCCAGAATCTCAGGAAATTTCAAACCTTAACATATTTGGAAGTGGTGCATATCTTATCCATGGTTTAAAACAATAAAGAAGAAAGTGTTTGCCAGAACATGGAAGTTATAACTTAATTTCAAAACCCTTAAAGCAGGAGACACTGATTTTTTTTTTCCAAAAAAACAAAATAAAAAAATTGGAAAGAAAAAAAGGAAAAAGAAGCGTTATCAGAAGGGAATATGTCTAGCTAATACACCAGATGGGTGTGCTGCCATTGAAAGGGGCATCAAGAAGCGAGATAAATACAGGAACACCATGAAGTTCAATACAGGGAGATGCTGAGTCCTGCCTCTAGGAGGGAATAAGCCCAGGTTCCAGGTCAGGCTAGGGGCAGCTGGCTAGAAATCAGCTCTGCAGTGAAGGACCCAGGGGTTATGGTGGACAAGCTGAACATGATCCAGCAACGTGTCCTTGCTATAAAGAAGGGAAATGGCATCCTGCCCCCAGCATACATTGGTGTCTGGGGTTGTTCCTGTTCACATGCAGGACTTTGCGCTTCCCCTTGTTAGACATTGTGAGGATCTGTCTGCTCAGTTCTCCAGCCTGACCAGGTCCCTCTGGTATGTTGTTTCCCCCAGTAACCAAAGCAGGGAGCTGCATTCTGAAATCATGCCAGATCCTGAATCTCAGGGAGCTGAAGACACCTGAGGTGACAAGCAGCACTCTGCACAGCACTCTCCTGGGGCTAGCTCTGAAGTGGATTATTCTCACACAATATGTCACACATGCTCTCTGGCATGCCAGATTGTATGCAGAGGTGAGATATTTGCCCATCCAGTGGGAAGAGGTAATATTTACAAAAGCTAGGACTAACTGCATTTGATCTGTAGGAGATTAAGTTCCTTTTAGTCACTGGCAATGACTTTTAAGCCAAAAGATAAAAGAAGCTTCTATGACTGGAGGCAAAATGTGAACCAGTTCAGGTAAGTCTCTTCTCCTCCATCTGTTGACCAAGCAGCTTTTTTGAAAAACTCCTTCAGCCCATAAAGCAAAGCAGGTGGAATTGAGAAATTCACCTGGAGGCAATCCCCATCTGCCTACAACCAGAGCATTGCCTGCCATAACCTCCACCTAGTTACAAGGTGGACAGGCAGCCAAGGTGTGGGACCTAGCCACCGTCTCTCCCCAGTAATTTAAAGTCAAGTATCCTCAGTAGCAACGGTGCACTTGGTCCTCTGCACAATAGGCAGAACCTTTCATAACTCTAAGTTACTAAAACAATATTGCATAAAAAGCAGTGCAAGGATTACAAACAACAGTGCCAATGCTAATTAGGGTTAGCCAAGGTTTTCTCATTCGTGCAACTAAGGGAACATATGGGAAATGTCATGTTGTCAAAGCAAATTCTTTGCTTCTAAAAGTTGTGTGAAACATCAAAGCCAAGTAAAATAATAGCTGCATGCAGCAAACGTGAAGTACAAGAGCTTCAGATAGCATGTCTTTTTTTGCTGCCTGACAGGGGCTGCAGTAAGAATGCATGCAAAAAGTAAATCTACTGTGATGTCTATTGTCAAGCTGTTAGTCTGACTCTTCTTCTGAGATGTTCCTCTAATTTTTGCATGAAAGCATTAAAAATACAGTTTTTAAATAAAAGTGCTTTATTCAAACAGCATAGAAAGCCCTAGAATTGAAAATATTAACAAAAAAAAAAAGGTATCTGATAAAAGTTTGATACATTCTTCTTATGGATGCAGCTACTCTTCCTGTAGTCTGCAGGTTAGAATTAGAAGAGAGTCAACAATTCTGATTGTTAATTACTTCTTGTAATGTGGTGATTCTGTAGAAATAATAGAAGAGGGATTTCACCTTCTGTGTTAGGACTCACCTAAGAAAGAAACATTTTCAGATATTGTTACAAGTGGTCATGTGCATGAATACCATAAATATAGCATTTATGTAATTTCAGTGGCTCTTGGTCTCTCTTAGAGCACTAAAGTAATTTTGAGGAGATAAACAGAAGCTGGTGGGAGGGACCTACACACTGAGATGGACATCTGCTTACCAGGAGAATGTGTAACAGGTTTTTATTATTCTAATGAGATAAGAAGCAAAGCACTGAAAAGTGTGTTAGATTCAGAATCTGAATGGGGTGTTTGAGATTTTAGTCTTGAACTTCTTTGTATATTTTTCATTAGCAATGTTATTGGATTCACTGTTGACAGATCCTCAAAGAGAGGAAACACAAGTAGCTGAAATGTAGACAGAGCTAGAGATTTTCTCCCTATTTCTGATTCAGTATCTCTAAAACATGAAAAAAGTAACATTTGCAAGATCAGAGGTTTTCTCTTTGTAGTCTGGGTTACCCCATGCCAGATGACCCATCCCTTTGGGCTGTGATTTCTGTTTATCAGCCTTTTTTGTTTTTTCTTCCTTTTGTTTAGTGTGTGTGTTTTGGTGAGATTTTTTCATTTGTTTCCCATTTAACCTGACAAAACAGAGGCAAGAAACATCTGTTACCTTTAACAATTTCTATGGTTGCACAAAGTCATATCTACTGGCAAAACTAACAGGACGGCAAAGATGGGTCTTAGTACGTGTGTGGACCTTTAGAAGTTCAAGCCATATGTGAGATTGTACCACAGGATTAACAGGGAAATTGAACTGGCCTGGGAGCTTCTGGGTAGTCTGAATTTCTGAGTCTGAGGGAGCAAATCAGTAGGCTGTGTTGAAACTGGCAATACCTTGGTGGAGCAGTGGGAGCCCTTGGGAGCTGTTGTCACCTTTTGTGAACCACAGTTGGAGATCTCTTCTTCCCTCAGCTCTCTAGGATATATGATGTCTATTCTGTGGCCCTTGGGTATTTGAAGGTTTGCTGGCTGGTGTTCAGGATCAGAAAGGCTGGACATATCTGTATTATAGGAATACCAACCACTTTGGCTTGCCAGTGATTTTAAGGACTGAAAATAATGCAACTTCAATGCAACATTCGGGACTGCTCACTTGTTTTTGCACTGCCTTACTTGGTAACTGAGGCCATGGCTTGATTTGATAAATACTACATGAAAAGCTATCTCTGCATTGTTCCTGGCAGAAATTACTAGAAAGTTGTTAGGAAAACTTAATATTAATAACCACAGCGTAGAAGTTTTTTTTTAATTACTTATGATTTGACTCTCAGTTGGAAGGGTTATGATTTCTTTTTCTACCTTTCTTTTAGTTGTCTGGTGGAAAACGGAAGGCAGGGTCACCAAGAGAAACTGGGATTGTTTAGGGCCTGTAGATGGCATTATGACATTGCTGCATTTCTGTTGACTAGCTCTGAAGACATTAAAAGTTGTAAAGTACCAAGAGGTCATAAAGGTGTATAGCAGCTGTGTCACAGCTGATGAAGTTACATGACTGCCAACCAGCATCATTTAAATCCCTTAAAATATATCAGGTGCAAGGCTTAGCTGCAGTTCACAGTAGTAAGTGAATGCCATATAAACTATGAGTAATGTACTGAGTAATGCAATCTAACTGTTTCTCAGGAGAATTTGGCTGTGGTTTTAGTCAACTAAGATTAGCAATTGGCAAATCAAAACTGGAAGCCTTTGTGTAGTCAACAGTGGAAAAGGCCAAGATGTGCCTTAGGGCCTTCACTGTACTGGCATATAGCCAGCAAAATGACCTGGTTACATTATGCTATTGATATTATGTCCTGGAAGTACCAAAGATATGTCACTAGATTATTATTGCTCTTTTTTTTTTCTTTTTTTTTCCCTCTCAGAATGCAGGACAGAAAATAAAGATGCAGCTAAAAGTGGAAATATATGCTTAAGGAGGTGTAGGATTCAGCTAGCATGCTCTCCTTCCTCCTGTGAATTAAGTTTCAGGTCAGTGGTCTGTAACAAATCCTCTGTTCCAGCGGGTGACAAGCTAGTGCATTACAACACAAAAACCAGACTACTTTTTAAAATGCTTGTAAAAATGAGATTATATCTACTAAGATACATAAAATATTTAACACATTAAATCAATAATATTTTTCTGACATTAATATATCCTTTCTTATTTAAAGGATATCCTTTCAGCAGAGATCAGTTACCCTAAAATTACCCTCAGCATGCACAGTAAATGCTGAAATAATCATTATGATCTGAGATGAAAATTGTACTGCAGAGTTTCTTTAAATCATAAAGCTTTCTTTTATGTTTCAAATATGTTTATAGTTTGCTAGTGTTCCTTACCATAGTGTTAATAGTTGAAATTGTAAGCAGAATTATGATATGTATGCCAAGTATGGCTGGGGATAAAAGCAGGATATCAAACTGACTGTTCTTCACCTGTAACTTGGGGGTTACATGCATTGAACAGGGGGTTATTTTGCATCAATCACAGGCATAATTATATAATGCACACTCACTCCCATGGTCTAGTTTTCTACCAGAAGAAAAATCCTATCCTTATGCTTTTTGATAAGGTCAGTGATAATGTGCCAAAAGAATGAAATGGTCCTGTTGAGCCAGAACCCGAGAAAAATACAACTGTTAATGATAACAAAATTGTTAGTGTCCTGCTGTGGAAAAAATAAAACCAAACTATCTTTCATAGGTTAGGTGACTGTTAATCAGAAGTTGTATCCATATTGCGTATAGACTTTTGTCTATATGAAACATTTATATTTTCAGAGTTTCTACAAGATTTTGACAAGACTAGGTTTACCTCAGATGATTTTTTCCTGAGTCCTTTGAGTCATGTGTCCCATCTGACAAGGTGCTCTTGAAACCGCTAGAGCTTTCTGCCTTTGAAACATGGACTTGCATTCCTGGTTAACACAAAGAGAACTGGAGCAATGAACTCTGTAGGGGCATGAATCCATAAGAATGAGCAAATTGCTGTTAGGAGAGATCTCAGAAGCACATCTCTGTACAACAGTAAGCACAATCCATCCTCCATTCACTGCACTGTCTCCCTGTGGAGTGCTGAATAGGTAGAGCAGAACTTGCATCTGTCTGTCTTAGCAGCTCTGTTGGCTTTTTCACATTCAGCTGTCTGTCTTGCATTTGTGATGAAACATAGCTTCCTATGAACAAAGTCTGGAATCTTGGACAGCATTATCATGGTTAATGTCAATGTGGATTCTTTCACCAGCTAATAGGTTAGCAATATATATTCATCAAAAGTATAGGATATAACTAGAGTGAAGGGAAATGGATACTCAAAAGAGGTGTATTTGATTTTGCTTGTATTGTCACTCTATATGACTATACCCGTTAAAACCCTGTTCTGGCTATTACTCATTTTATGCATTTTAGGAAAACTGTTTTGAAATGTACAGTGCAATTTTCTTCTCAGATGGGAGGTTAGTAAATGTTTTGCTGTGAGAAATAGAGTTTGTCTGCATGATAGATAGTGACTTTGTGCCTGAGCATGGTGACTTTGTCTTAATGCTATATTTCTTGTGGTGCTACTTAGCCGAAACACAGCTGAGTTTTGTGATCCAGATCTGGCACTGAACAACACTGCTTCTCTGCTGTCTATGAATCTGTGCAGTTAAATCAGTGGAGGATGAGCCTTGGAAATTCAAAACCATTTAGATCAAGGAGTAATATTCCTATGTCAAATACAACTGTGACTGTTAAATAGTATATACAGAACTGTATATAACAGTTCTTGCATACTCACACATGCTCTAGATGACTTCAGTGCTGACTGCTTTAAGCATCCACTCTTAAGTTTTTTTAATAGATTCTGGTGATAATTTTATTCCCTCTCTAAGAGCATGTTTTCATTTAGAACAATGTAGCAGGCATTCATGAATGAGTAATAATTAGACAGAGGTATTTAGGCTCTGCCTCTAGTAAGAGACATAGCAAATAAGATGTTCAGTAATAATTATAGGGAAGCAATCTAAACAGTTCCTCTATCATATTGAAAACCATTGGGAAACTGAGGAGAACAAGGTCCATCCCAAATTACTAGTGCTACCTTTAGTAGCACTAAATTACTTAAATTAGTAAAAATATCTTACAGTTCTGTTTTTCTTTAGATTTTATCAGTTTCTTCTTCCCCTTCTTCCCCTGCTGTCTGCAGCTTAGGAGTCAGCCTGGTAAGGGAAGTCTTCAGCTCCTGACACTCAGTGACAGTAGTTCAAATAAATGGCATTATCCCCAGTGTCTGGAATGGATGACATTTGTCTTTGGAAGTGGGTGGTTGCAAACATGCAACCATAAAACCGCTTACAAGTTTTTTTCTCAGGCACCCCCAGTCTGTCTTGACATCTTCCAAAACTTTGTTATGCCACTATGGTCATTAGAGCTCAGTTTGACTTGCTATCATATTTATTGTGTTTCTGCTGCAAAGCACTTCATAACCATAGCCAGTACTGTTGTACAGAGACAGGGAATGGGGGTCCTTGAAATTAGAGATTTTCTACTGTACAGTCTCTGAAAGCAGCAAACATCACTAACTGCCTGCTTCTCTCCCCCGCCACAGCTCACGTATGGTGTGTGGGCCTTCACTTCACAAAGCAGCCAACCCTCAGATCTGCAAATCCACCAAGCAGCAAAAAAATGTGAGTTAAAGCAACAGTGCCTAAAGAGGAGAAGTTTGGAATTTTCTGTGCAGAGAAAAAACCAAAATTCCAGAGATATATCCACTCCCCTAAGCCAGCACAGGTTTTCAGGCACCTGGGGAAAGACACAAGTTTTGGGAACTGCTAGCGACAAGGGCAAAACACAGGGCCTTGTGCAGCCCTTGAGTATGGTCATATTAAAACCATGGGCTGTTTGACACAGCAAAAAAAGGCCTGTTTGCTTCCAAAAAGAGTTAATTTTCAAGGCATGAATTGAATCCTTTCCTTTAAAGAAGTTGACTTCAAACTCCAGAATCGCCTGAAACTCATTCCTAAGTACGAGGTGGAACCTTGAAAGAGGGTCAGTGCAACACTTTGAGCATTCTTCTCTGGAGATCTAACTATTTTCATAAAAATTTCGAACCACAAAATGGTTGAGGGTAGAAGTAACCTCTGGATGTCATCAGGTCCACCTCCCTTGTTCAAGTAGTGCCGCCTAGAGCAGGTTTCTCAGGACCATGTCGGATGGTATTTGAATATCTGCAAGGATTTAGAGTCCACCACCTCTCTGTGTCAGTTCTTGGTCACTCTCACAGCAAAAAAATGTTTCCCCATGTTCAGAATTTTCTCCCATATCCACTTTACTTTCTTCAGAGACATTTGCATTTTGTAAGAACAGAGGCATATTTTCTTCTGCAAGTATAGATAGAGGCAAATATAGATAATGAAGTGATGGATTGATGGACGAAGAAATGATCAGGTGTGAGAGCTCACTACAGACTTTGCCATCAGGCACACTTGTAACTCAAAAGGAGGCATGCGCCCTTCTCTGGATCTCCTCACAAGTCCAGTCCTCAGACAATTCAGGTTAATAGCCTCCATTTAGGCAAGGACAATAGCTCCTTATGTTCATTACTAGCACCAAGACTATGCAGAGCTGTTTTCTCCCTGTCTTTCCTGCGGGTTTCGTGGTCATTGCAATCTGCCTTCCTCTTGGGGATGGCTAGAGAAGGGAACAAGATCTATCTGAGGTCCCACACATACAGCAGCCACTTGCCAGCTTTTAACTGAAGTCAAAGAAGACAGTCTCTCTCACTGACATACTGTTCAGTTACATATGTCTTTTTAATACAACTTCATGTCAGTGCCATCCTCCTTTTGGTATTTTTGTGAATTTAGTGAACTGCCTGCCAACAAAATCCCACTTTCTTCCCCCATCAAGTTAGAAAAAGGAATGAAGCTGCTGGAGCAGATCTGTAGGCAGTTTTTCAGGCAAAAGTTAAAGATATGCTATTTGAGTATAAGAAGGAAACTTTTTTACTGTGAGGGTGGTCAAACACTAGAGATAGGTAGACAAAAACTTTGGAGATATTGAAAGTCTGACTGAAGACGGTCCTGAATAATCCGCTGCTAGTGATTCTGCCTGCAGCAGGAGTTTGACTCTTGATCTCCAGAGGTAGATCCCCAGCTCAGCTGCTGTGTATTGCTGTGATTCTCCCCCACTCCAGCTTTATTTCAGATATGTTCACTTCTACAGGACAGTCTTAGCTTTCAGTTCTGGTTGAAAACTCTTCCCACTACTGACTTTTCCCTACAATATGGTGTATAACCTTATACAGTACAATCTTGATTTCTTCTGAGCTTTGGGCTCTACTATAATACCAGTGTAATTGATGGTTTAGTTTCTTAAATGCTGTGTTCACTTTTAAGTGACCACTTGTATTTTTTTGGAAGGGCAAGGTAGCACAAATCACAATGACTCCAAATTTATCTTGTTTATGTTAAATAACTGCATTAGATTATAAAATATCAAACTGTATTTATTCTAAATGTAGTTTTCCCCCTTCTTTCTAAAGAGAATTTTAAAAACTTTTATTAACACCATGACCATTTTGCCCTCAAGACTAAAAGGTGATACATTTTTTTATCAAATCACGAGTCTTTTTTCATTGCTGGGGGATTTTTGGTGTGTATGTTTGTACATGTGGTTTTCGTTGTGTTTTGTTTTACAAAAAATATGTAGAAATAGAAAAAGCAAGAATAATACCTCTGTCATAATTTTCTTAAAACATCAAATTTTTTAACAGTCCTTAAATTCCTGTCTTAAGAAGCATGTTAAGCATGAAATTGATGGGGATATATGTGTGTATTACAGAAATTTCAGTTTCCATTGTGTAGATGAGACCCTAGGAAGAAAACTACCAGGGTAAAGAGATACTCTTTGCTTCTTTTTCTGTGATATAGTTATAAATTACTTTTAAAATTAGTTTTTCCTGTGTAAGTTTCTCTAGGAATATTTTGTAGGATACTGAAATATCAAAATATTGCATCAAAAATAGTGTGTCCAGCAGGACCAGTGCAGAGCCCATGGCCCTGGTACTTGGCACTGGTGAGACCATATTTCAAATGCTGTGTTCAGTGTTGGGCCCACCACTGCAAGGAAGACACTGAGATGCTGCTCTCAGTGCTGTGGTCTAGTTGCCAAGGTGGTGATGGATCAAAGTTTGGACTCAATGATCTTGGAGTCTTTTCCAACCTAAATGATTCTATGATTCTGTAGTTCTGTAAAACTGGACGTCCAAAAAGACGAGACTTGGATTCTAAAAGAACGGCCTAAAGTTATACTGGATACCATCATGAAGTGCTGAGGCAGGAAACTCAGTAGAATTGAAATAAAATGTTTCTGCCGCACTCTGCACATAATGTTTCTTCCTGTTCTTCTCATTGGTGATTATCACACCAGGAAAAAACATTTCCATATCCCAACCACCTATTGAGACAATAGGCAGGAGACAGGAAGCAAGAAGGGATTCACCTATGTTAGTCAGTCTAAGCTGTCTTTACAGACTGTGGAAAGAAACTGGCACAGTTATGAATTAATTTGGTTTAAGTTAAAAAAATTGAAATAGTTTGAACACTGCTTAGGACACATCCCAAGGATTTCAAAAATGTAGAAGAGCTTTTGCCATTCACTGATAAAATTCTGGCAGCTCTTGCAGCTGGCATAGTCTTTCAAATGAAACAACAAATGCTGGAGAATTACTGTTGCAACATAGGTAACAATTTGTGGACAAGCAGGGAAGTATCCTAGTTTATTTCTATTGAGGTCTTTTTTTAAGGGAAAAAAGCCTGCATGCATAAACAAAAAAGTATTAAATAATCCTAATTAGTTTTCTTGTTTCAGCAGTCCTGAGATGTGAAAGATTCTAACAGAGATGAATACATTGAGGACCATAATGAGGGTAGCATGGGTAATTTTGAATTAAATCACCTTCTATCTGCTTGTTTCATTATGTATTGTATTTCATGTGTCTGTATGTGTTTTATTTTTTACAGCCTGTAAATGGTATATACATAAGAAGTATGCAATTTATAAATTATAGTTGGTTGTGTAAATATCTTCACTGAAATTCTCACTAATGGTAGTAATTTGACAGTATTAGATAATAGAATTAGATCTCACCTAAAAGTACTGGAAATCAAAAAGCAGATTGTTACATAACACCATATTACTCTACAGTAGTAAGGCAAAGGTTTTCCTGCCTTTATTAGCTGTAAATGAAAAATAACAATGAAAATAAATTCCTCCAACCAGATATGAGATTCTGGGAAGCATCTGATAACAGTCGAGTTAGGATTAGATTCCTCTTTCCCCCTGCTATTTAGGACAGTGAGTAACAATGTCCTCGTTATGCAAAATCTCTCAGACTTTATTTGCAGTCCAACAAGACAATTCCATCCAAACAAGAGGCAACAGAAAACTGAACTTTTTTAGACTATGGAAAAAGTATTTTCTAGCCCTCCAGAGAAATTTGCTCCCTTCACTTGGTCAGCCTTGTTCACTTTCATCTCTGTCTCTGATACCACACTCTCTTCCCAAGCAGTGCCTGTCTAACCTCTTCCTTTCTTTAAGGCTGGAAATCTACTTAAAGCCACAGGGTGACCTGATTCCCAGCACTGTATTCCTTCACAGCGATAGCTGTTTTTCCATGTTGTGAAAGGATCTCAAGTGTTTGGTTTGAGTAAAAACAGTTCTGGCATCCTCTAATTCAGTATTCTTTTCTGTTTCAGTCATTGTTACGTTACTCTATTGGATAGGCATTCCCAGCGTTCTTCCCAAATCTCTCCTATTTTATCCAGTTGGACCTGGAGGAGAAACAGTCCTGCTCATGATGTACAACATCTGTCATAACCTGTCTGTTATCTCAGATGGAACTGTTGTGTGGCAATAAAACATCTGTGCTTTGTCTAGATTGGAAAACATTCTGCAGATACAGTATAGGATTACTAAATCCCTGGTTACTCCTTGGGATCACATCTATAGAAATTTTGTTCAGTTAGCACAGTTGTTTCAAAGCAGCTTCTAATTCTACAAATTGAACTACTTAATAAATATTTAGCAAAAATGTGTTTCAGAATCATGATTACTGTACATATGCATTCACAGCATAAGCATTTGCTGTTATTGTGGCAAAGTATAGTCAATATACACATATATTTTTGCATACTCAAATATATGTTTATAGGTGTGGCATGCCTAAGTAAGAATGAGCATGTACATAATGTTTTGAAGTGCCTGTGGATTATTTTGTCCATTGATTTCACAGCTAGCTTAGCTGTTGCTTTAGCAACAGAAAATCCAGTGTAGACAGCTCTCAAATCAGATAGAATTATTCAACTCAGTTCAAGTCCAACAGATATATCATCACTGTTTTTTTCAATATTTGTAGGCTTATGCAAATAGATTCATTTTGTAGGCTTATACAAATAGAACAGTCATTGCTTTTCCTAATGATGTAAAAACACAGTACTCATTGGACAGTGGTTATTGCTTTAATCCCTCACTCCCCTTCCCTGTGCACTGAAAGTCATAGTTCACGCCTTTTGAGGCTGGTAATATCTGAATGCATTTTGTTCCTGCTGAGCCTTTGAAGTGTTCTATATGCATCAGATGTCTTGTTTGGAATAATGATCTGGCACTAAACCATCCCTAGTCAGTTGGTTTTAATGTAGTAGTCTGTCACTTCTTCACCTCAGGCCAGTGATGTCATGTGACATGACTACACTGACTTAACACATTCTGCCAAGTATTCTTGGGCTAATTATTCCAGTTCACACCAGCTGCATCACTGTATGACTGAAGGTACACAAATATTTTCAGTTGTTTTTTGTCATGATGATTAATTTCTTTAATTATACAAAAATAACCATTCCAAGGGGAAAAAAATAATGCAGTGCAAATAATTCAAGGATACATCTATTATGTACCTGGGATTCAGTACTTCATTACTTAGATACTTACATTATTTAGATGAACAACCTAGAAAGTCAATTCAGGGTAAAGGAATACTGCATACCTCCTTCTGTGAAGCTGGCTGTGAATGGTATGAATGGTTAAAATGGATAAAAATGTACAGTAAATATTTAGAAAATATACAGATACTGAAACTTTGTTACAATCAGTCTAGCCCTTTGATTGGTGGTGGAGTAGACAGCTAAACTAGTCACCCTAAGTGCCCTCTTTATTAAAGAAGAAAGGTTATCTAACCCTAAATAACATATCTAAATAGGTCAATTGACTAAGTCGAGAAGACAGGAATAAAAGACTAACAATAGAGCTAAAGTGCATAGGTTCACCAGTTAGTTTTTTTCTCTCTGAAGTATCATGGATGAGACAGTATTGTTAGGAGGGCAATAACCCTCACATTCAGGTGGATCTTCCTGGGCATGAGTTTTGCCCGTTTCACCTTGTTCCATTGCTTGACATCACCAAGTAGAGCCTGGCTCTTGCCTCTTGGCACCCTCCCTTTGGGCACTTGTATACATTGATGAGGTCCCTCTCAGTCATCTCTTCTTGAGACAGAACTGCCCCACTTCCCTCAGCCTGTACTTGTCAGAGAGATGTTTCAGACCCCTCATCCCCTTTTTCACTGTTTAAGGGAAAGTCTTCTNGGCATGAGTTTTGCCCGTTTCACCTTGTTCCATTGCTTGACATCACCAAGTAGAGCCTGGCTCTTGCCTCTTGGCACCCTCCCTTTGGGCACTTGTATACATTGATGAGGTCCCTCTCAGTCATCTCTTCTTGAGACAGAACTGCCCCACTTCCCTCAGCCTGTACTTGTCAGAGAGATGTTTCAGACCCCTCATCCCCTTTTTCACTGTTTAAGGGAAAGTCTTCTTTCCAACATTCCTTTACCCTGTGCTCTTGGGTAAGAGATCTCTGTCAGTGAAGACCAACACAAAGAAGACATTCAGTAACTGACTTCTCTGTGTTCTCTGTTACCAGGATCTCCTCTATTTAGTAATGGGGCCATATTGTGCTTTATTTTCCTTTTACTGTTGATGTATTTGAAAAAGCCTTTCTTCTTGTCCTTGACATCCTTGGCCAGATTTAATCACAGATAGACCTTGGCCTTCCTTGTCTCATTTCTACTTACTCTGACTACCTCTCCCTCTATATTCAAGTGGTCTGATTCTGTTTCCATCTCCTGTGTATTTCCTGCTTATTCTTGAGTAATGACAAGAGTTCTTTATTCATCCACATGGGTCTCTTGCCTCCTTGGTTTATTTCTTGCTCAAGAGAATTGGTTTTGAGGTTGGATAAAGTGATTCTTGAATATTAACCAGCTCTCAGACTCCTTTACCCTCTAGAACCTGTTCCCATGGGACTCTTCCAAGAAGATCCTGGAAGAGGCTAAAGCTAGTTTTTCTGAAGCCTGTGATTGTATCTTATTTGCTGCCATGCTTCCTCCTTGCACAATACTGAGCTTCATATCTTGTAGTCACTGCAGCTAAGGCTGCTCCAAACTTTGAATCTCCAGTAAGGCCTTCACATTTTGTTAGATAAGGTTGAGGAGCACATTCTCCTTCCTACACTTGGCAGTTCCACTCCATACCTGTTTTTCCCCCTTACTCTGTTGTGTTCAGTTTCTTTTGAAGACTTTGATAACTGATTGCAGGAATCTTCTCTTGCAATTTCATAAGCAGCATTCCATTACCAGCAGTTGTAGAGTATCTAAAGTATATTTCCTCTCAAAACTTAATGAGCAATTTTGAAAACTTCCTCTGGTTTTGAGAAAGTCTTCGTAACATTGAAATGAGAACAAAATTATAGAAATGTGTTCATGTTCTCCCATTCTTTTTGACACCATTTGTTTGCTTTTAATTTTGTTATCATTATCCAATTTTCCCATTGCCACCCCCATCTCAAAAATATCAGTCAATGGGGCTAATAATTTTGTTAAGGGCTACAGATCCAAAGTTTAAAATCTATGACAGCTTGTATAATGTGTGTATCGCTGTGAAAGTTTAAACAAAACTGATTTGTAGCTCCAGAGAATAAAATTTTAGTTTGATCTAACACAGAAACAAATTGATAAATTAGTTGTAGAGCACAGAGTCATATCTCTAAAATATCTCTAACTCCTGCCTGGAAGTATGTTTATTGGAAATAATTACATAGAACCATAAAATTGAAAACTTGACTTATGCAGCTATATATTTCTCTGCAGATATTTTTTTATAATCATATTACAAAGTGCTTGTACTAGCTTAGATATGCCCATCTGAAATGTTTTGCAGCATTAGAATTGTGTACTTGTGTTACTGTGAAGAAATGTTAACAGTAGACAAAGTTCTTAGCTATAGAGATTACTGTCACCTCATCAATTTACCATTGGCATAGGTATGTTGTGAAATAACCAGAGAAGTCATAATCTACAAGGCTGGTTATTACTTACCCATGGATGACCCCATGCCAGAGCAGGTGGATACCTGAATGAGGCTGTGACCCTGTGGGAAGCCAGGACTCAAACAGGCTCCTGCAGGACTGGTGGACCCACAGAAAGAGGAGCCCACACTGTAGCAGGTTTTCTGGCAAGTCTTGTGATCCTGGGTGGGACAATGCTGGAACAGCCTGTTCCTGAAGGACGGGACCCCTGGAAGGGATTCCCACTGGAAAAGTTCACTAAAAACTGTATCTCATGGGAAGAACCCATGTCAGAGAAGTTCATGGAGGTCTGTCTATCATGGGAGGGACTCCATGCTGAAGCAGGGAAAGAGTGTGAGTTGAGATTGTCTGACAGTAACTGGTGGGTGATTCCTCCTCATTTTCATCTCAGACAAAGGGTCTTTTGTTATATTTTTCCTCCCTCTGTCCACCTGGGAGGTGTCCAGCCAGGGTCCACTCACCACAGATGTTTATATGTGCACAGAAAGGTGCTCTGCAACTCGTTGCTTCTCCTCCAGAGACCACAAGTCTCTACTTCAGAACCCTGAGTGCATTGGCCCTCCTCAATAACTTTTGGCTGCTTGAGCTTATGTACAGCTTCAGAAAGCACAACATGTGATTCTGGATATGAACCTGTTGTGTGAAAGACGCAAGAAAACTTAGTGTGTATGATCCTCCTCTCCGCAGGTGCTGGTTTTAAGCTAAGACTCTAGCCTGTGGTTCCTGCCTGAGATGAATTCAGGTTGCTGTTCCTGGTCCCACACTTGCTGATGCAGACCCTAGCCCAGACCCACAGATTGATTTACCAGCTTCAGCTCAAATCTGCCTTGTCACCATGGGTTTGCCTGGCTACTGCTAAGTGTGTCTGATCCTAATTATAATCACCAGGCCTGGTCCTGTTTGTGACTTTCCAGCTGGGCTTCATGGACTTAGCTGATGATCTGGGTTCCAGGCTGTCTCCAGCCGCCAGTCCCCAGCCCCTATCCTGTCAGACATGGCTCCTGTTGTGCTTGGCTCCCGATTCCCTGCCCCCTAGGGAGCAGCTGGCCCTTGCTGTGTCCTGGTTTGTTCTTCATACTTTTTGTTTCTCAGTCCTTGAAATTGTCTCGGAAAGGTTAGGCTTATGAATATTGGAATGGCTTATCGACAGGCTGAAGTAAAGCCTCACTGCTATTCTTCCAGGCTCGTCAGTCAGATCCTTGTGAGTGAAAGACTGATCACTTTTTGGTTGGTGGTGAGTTTTTCAGCTTCCCCAAGGAGACACATCGTTTTCTAGTGCAGCCTCAGACATGAGCTCTCTGCAAAGGAGCTTCTGAAATGTGAGTTTTCAAGACAAGAGTGCTTAACTGTAACAAGAATGCACCACTGCTTACAGTCACATTTACAACTCTGCTGGTACAGCCTAGCAATCATTATTTTCAAGTATTCTGGATATATTCATGCCTGCATGTACAATCCTTCCAGAGAAGGAGGGTACCACAGAACTCCTCTTTACTCTGGCTGAAAGCCCTTTGTGTGAGCTCTTGGTGGTGTTGTGAATGCTGGATTTTTGAAGGAGCCTATCAAATGCAGAGGTTTTCCAGCACAGAGTATTGAGGCACAGCCCTGTTTGTTACACTTATGTAGAAACTGGTGAACTTGAAACAGTTCCAAGGGCAAGAAATGTGGATAACTTGTGGGAGCTATTGGACTAATAAGATATTGAACTTCTTCTCTGGACTTCATATGGCTTGGAGAAGAGAACAAAATCTTCATTTCCCTTTTATTATTCCACATATCAGCTCAAATTGTTTTATGTGTTTAAAACAGCATTTTATTGAAATTTTGGTAAATGAACAGAAACAGGAGAAACTTCTAAAATCTCCAATGAACAACGCCCTTTGGGGCAATGAGAAGAAGCAGCATTTGATCACACACCAGCAGAATCTGCCTTTGACTTATCTGCTGATAGACATATCAAGATTATTCAGGCCACGGAAAGAGGCAACTGAAATAAAAATACACTTTTTTCTGGTCATTTTACAGTAAGAGAGAAGTCACAAAGAAGTTCACTGCTCAAAAAGAATGCTTTAGTTATGCATTACAAGAGATTTTCTACGTCTCTATACTTAAGTATTTGGAGAGGCTATTATGTCAAGAAAGCCAGTAAAATAGGCAAAATTTGTCATGGTATTAATTTTCCAAAAACCATTCCCAACAGAGAAGGCCCATAAAGTTTCCAGCTGTGTCTCATAATCTTTGTGATTATTGACATTCTTAAATAAACATTTACAAGTTTCAGCCATGGTTTTATAATTGGTTTTAATTTTTATAATTTATTTTTTCTTTTAATTACAGTCTGCACCATAAAACTGGTGAAATCTATATACATTTCTCTTTACTTATTACTGGCTATGTTTCTTTCTGTTTTCACATTCCTCTCTCTTGCCATAGATTCTCTATCCCAACTCTACCCAGAATACAGGTTGCTTTCTGTCCTCTCCTTCCTGGCAAGTGTTCCTGGTTTTAGTTGATATGGCTCAAAATAAAGCTTCTATTCAAATAAGAGAATTTTACCGTACACACTTTTCATTTTCCATATTCTGCTGGAGACTTTCAGCATTGCATTCTCTGTAATGTAAGTCAGATTTCCTTTGTCAGTTACGGTACAGGAGTTATTCTGGGGAAGTCCACCACAGAAGCCGTGATAAGAAATAATAAAACATGTCAAACTCCTACAGAAAAGAGTCTAATCAAATGTGACTTAAAAGAGTTTATATAGAATCTATTTTCACCTGGAACTTGATGGGCTGACAGTAATGATTATATGTACTTGAGTGAAGAAAGGTTCCAAAATGTATACTGTTATTCCATCTTGCCAGTTGAAATACGGTCAGAAGGGAGAAAAGACCACATATTTATGGATTTGGAAAGAAAGTGAATACTTTCTTACTACCAGTTCAATCTTTTTCTCCAAATAACACATGATCTTCAATGTAAAACTGAAATTTGGTGTAGTTGCAAAACAGAAGATTTTGGGCATAAAATGTCTGCCAAATTCTGGGCAGTGCTCTCTACATTTTAACAGTAGTGTCTGCAGAAAGAAATATGTACAGATCTATGTAAAATTGCATGCAAAACCTCACCTTTAAATATTTTCCTCTTTTGGACTCTGGAGCAGTAATCTTGCCTCAATCTGCTTATGCTTGAGAGACTACAGTTACAGAGGAGGTTGTGGTTAAGACAGAGAAATGTGTCTCCTTGTCACAGCAGATGTTTTTTTGGATTCCAGTCCTCTTAATGTGAGAGACAGAGAAGTCTGTGGAACAGTACTTTATTTTGCCAGCCTCCGGAAACAAGTATTATAGCCGTAAATAAAAACCTAATAAATAAAATCTATAAGATCTGAGGATTATTAAATCCTAATGTACAGATTTGGTCATTTGCTTCCAATCTTCCCTTTATTGGTTCCATAATTTTATTGATTCCTTTTATTGATTCCAGGGGAACTTTTGGACACACACTGGAGACGCATTATATGTATCCATGACATTACAGACTGAGTTCTGCCTTAGGAGGTGTATTTATGGTAAGACAGACGATTTCTTTCCCACAGTGAGCAAGAGTGTTTCAGGCCTCAGAACCAGTATGCCTGACAGATGTCTGCTCTGAGTCTCCATGGTCAGATGGAGGGAGGGGAAGCCGAGGGAAATTGAAGAGCTGTCTCATTTCGGAACAAGTAAAGACTATCAGTGTTCTGGGGTTTTGTGTATGCGAGAGCTGTGAGGCAAGGGAGAGAAGATCTGCAGTTGCCAAGAGGATAGATTTTGAGAAACTGAAAAGGAGAGAGAACCCAGAAAAGGAAGCTCTGGAGTCCATCCTTTGTGAGTTATGATAAAAATTCTCCTCTACCTCGGCTGCGGACAGTTGGACATGTATGACGGAAAAATCTGAAAGAACTGAACTAAGAAGTAGAAAATCAGCTTCAATTGGCCAGGAAAGGAGGGATTGCCTCTGTCAGCAGAGGCAATTGAAAGGTACAATAGAAGCTGAAAATTCAATGTCCTGTGCTCTGGAAGAGATTTGCCTTTTTACCCCTTCTACCCTTCCTTCAGTCTCATATATACTTATCACAGTTCCCATCTCATGCACAGACTATCCCTGCCTTGTCCTAGAAAATCCTGACAAGCTGCTAGAACATCTTCTGCCCCAAGCTGCATTATGCTTGTAGAAATATGTCTTGTAGAGGGAAGATGAAAATGTTCAGGTTACTGCTTATGATTTTTATTTTTCCTGGAAAGAGGAAGGATTTTATTTTGGCTGAGAGCCAAGGCTGAAACACTTTCTATCCTTGAGTAGCACTTTTTTTAGAATGGTGGGAAAGAGGCAGTGGCAGACTGAAAATACAGTTGCCTGGACATGTTCCTTTTGACTTTCAATGGAGACCCCAAATCAGCAACCATGGAGGAGCAAATAAGGTTATGTTGTCATCAACCTTCTTCTCAGTTGAACATTTTTCTATTTTTTTTTAAATATTTCATTTACTTGGCTGAGGAAGAACAAAGGTACTTTCTCTTTCATCTAAAAACATTTTTATTATTGCAGGACAGGTAATATTGTTAAGGGCTCACTACTAAATTTTAAAGGAATTATAGCTGTTACTTTATTCCTTTTTTGCTGTAGATCTCAGTGTCTTACTATGTCTTGCATCCTTGGAACTAGCATGTCATTATAGTGCTCTGATTTATCCACTGTGCTTTTTATTGGGCTAACTTTTATTCCACTTAAATATCCATTAGTTTCATGACATTGTATGTTTGTCTGTCTGTGCATTTGAGGGCCAATGATAAAGTCACAATGTCCTGGAATCATCTTTGCTGTTTCTCATGGTTGGAGCTGTTGTAAGGACTTGTAATGTAATGTAAATGTGGACGTAAGAGCACCATTGCCTGTCTCAAACAGTGTCAAGGCCACAGAAGGAATTTGCTGTAAGAGAAGCCACCATAGCAGGAACTTGAGATAAGCACAGAAGGCACAGAATTATTGATAGGAAGGTGCTAATTCCAGACCTGGTGGAGATGAGATCAGGTTAGCACACACCAGTTAGTACAAAACAGGTTATAAAAAAACCCCAAGAGATCTCTGGGGGAAATGGAGTCACTACTGACTGGCATCAGTTCTGTGCAGCTGTCTGTAACACTCTCAGACTTATCCTCCCATGGATCAAGCAGTTAAAGATGGCTGCCTAGGTTGGAAATGGATTAGTAGGAAGAGGGAATGCGGCCAATGACCACAACCATGTCCTTAAGAGGCCCAAGAACATATTATCTCTTATCTCTTTCCAATTTGTACCAGACTTTTCTGTGATGTAGGGTAAAGTGCAGGAAAAAGCTCTTACATCAAACCTTAGTGACCAAAACAAAACTTCAAATACGTGTTATACTGTCATTTGTTTCTGAGTTTTTGTTTCTCTCTCCCAGCTTCAGCCTTCAACACTTCTTTTAACCACCAGATCCCTCTCTTAACTTAAAGGAAGAAGAAGCTAGAGTCATTCCTTTGTTGAGAATACCTTTTGGAGCATGCTTCATATTTAGGGCAGATGCCATTTCCACTTTATTGAAAACCAGATGGAAGATAAAGGTTGCATTTTCCTTCCTGACCTTCTGCTGAAAAATACTGTTCTCCAAGGGAGAACAAAGGAGGGCAAAGTTGTTCAAGATATCTCTTCGTATCAGAAGAGCTGTAATATCAGCTGTAATAAAGTATGATGCTTTAAATAAATTGAGAAAACCTGGTAATTTACATCCTTTAATGCTTGTTTATATTTCCAGTTTTTTTTATATTTCTGTGTCTTTAACCTGTAAGAATGTAAGCTTTATGTTCAGTTGACATTTCATGATTCACATGTGCATGAACATCTGAAATCCCAAAAGAAATGAAAGAAATTATAAAAACATTCAATTAAATTCCAATGGGCCTGAGCTAATATTTATTCAGACTCCATGACCTTAACACTTTGTAGAATGCTTTCCACTATTATCTCTGCTCTGCACTTCCTACACTACAATCTGTAAGAGCCAGAGGATGAGCTTCAGTTTGCTTATGGCAAATACTGGCATAGTGAAAAGGTATATGTGGTACCTGGCTTATCAACAGGCAGCAGGCAGGGTCCGATTGACATCCACAGATATGTCCCACAGCATCAAGAAAAGCAGTACTTGATAATGTTTTCAGAGATGGTTTCAAATGAGTATTGGCAATCTTTCTCTGAGACAATAAAGTATAGATCTTAAATATGTTTTCAATAGGTTGAAAGACTGAATGATAGTAAGCTCAAAGCATACAGACAGAATAACAGTGCAGCTGATTGAATGCCCATGAACCAGTGGTATAAGAGAACCTGTTGTAATTACACTGAACAAAAAGAATTTGTAAATCAAAACACACCACATGATATAAAGAAAACATATTTGATGCTTCGGTTACTTCTGTAGGCTATTACCCACATATTGAATGGTTTATAAATCCCTTATTTTTCTGTCTGAAGTTGTTCCTATTAAAAAAGCAACCTTTGCCCAGATGGAGCAGGTTGCAGGGACTCACTTCATTAAAGTTTGGGTTGGGATTGGAAAGGAAAAATGTTTCTGCATCTTGAAACTTTGAATTTGGTAACTTTGATAATTGCTGATAGGGTCAAATCTATGGACTTCATACTGAAAAAGAAATACTATGTGTTCCTTGAACCACTGTCCCTTTCTTTACTGATGTTTATTTTATTTTCTCAGTATTAGGTATAGAAGCTGAACTTTGCATATTGCCTGGACCTAAAATTTCCTTCATTCCCTTGTTTGGGAATTTATCAGAGTTTATCTTTGTTCCTTCATTCTTTTTATCATGCAAAATATAAGCATAATCTTTTCATACATAACTGTATTTAAACGTATTGTCTGTACCACAAACTATTTTTACAACTGGAAATACTGGACAGCTTTCTTGCCTGGGCTAGTGCTAAAGTCAGTAGCAAGATATCTTTTTTTTTTTTTCTATTTAATCTCTATATGTCAGATTTATAGGATTTATGACTAATTACTCCTGGATCAGGCTTCTTTAGCTTCTCATAGCCACTTAAAGAAGTATGGTTGACAGATTAGACAGCAGGGCTGCCTTAGTTTTTACTCTCTGTTTTTGGCTTCTGAATGGAAAAGCAAACTGGATGAGCAGGGAAGTAGAAATGGACATAAATTATGGTCTTTCAAGCAAAATATAATGTGGGTAGATCTGAATTTCCTTCCTGGATTATCCACAGACTTCCACGGTACCTCTGAGCATCTTCTGAAACCTCTCTGTTCCCCATCACTCATGGCATTTAAGGACATTTACTTAAAACACAAGAAGTATTATGGCACTGGATTTTAATGTGCTTTGCTGTTCAAGAGGAAGATCTGTACAAGCATAAATGAACATGCAACTTTTATTCTCAAAACAAAATAGATGAATGATCAGTAAAGCTCTGATTTTCCACATTTGATGTCACATAGTCTTTATTAGATAAAAAGATATTTTCAGAATTTGTAAGGTTTGGCACAGCCAATATTTTGGAGGTCATCTGCTCCGAAAAGAGAGAAAATTTAAAAAATATTTTATATTTAACATAAATTATTATAACTGATTTTTATAATGCCATTATGTAAACTGCTTAAGGGTGTGTATGGGAGGCTGGAGAAGGAAGGTACTCTGATTCCAAATTCAGTTCCACTCCTCCTCTTCCTCCTTCTTCTTCTTGATCCTCCTTCTCCTCCTCTTCCTCTTCTTCTTTTTCTTCTTCTTCTGCTTCTTCTTCTCTATTATGCTGTAGCATTGGCTAATATCTCTCTACTTCTTTTGAGTGAGATAGAACAGTGCAATTTAACTGACATCTTTTTTGTTCCTTATTTCCTTGAAATAAGGGTTGACAGAAAACATATGGAAAAGGGTAATTTTTTCCCCTTAATAACATTGCATCTTTTGTGATTAACTGCTGATATTTATTTAAGTGATATTTTAGCAATGTTACTGTTGAATGTCAAAAAGGAGTGAAATCTGAGTCATACATTATATGGTAAGTTCTTCTATAGTTCTGTTATCCACAATGAATTCATGCCATCACATCTCTGTCATCTCAGCAGCAGACTTTTTTCTCAATAAATACAAGGTCATTAAGTAGTCAGATATCTGCCATCTAGTAACTGATGAAATTAAAGATCCCAGAGTTTCACCACAGTAATATTAAATAACTTACTCAATTTTACAGTAGGATGGATGGGTGCCTTTCAATGCAGGACTTGAACTAGGCTGGAAATGAAATATCTTTTGTATGATGAAGAGTGTATCTTATACCTTTGCAATAGTAAATGCTTGTTTTGCTATCAGGATAATTTTTTTATATATCTCTTAGTGCAGCCACAAAGACTGGCTGTTTGCTTCTGTTTTGTCTCTGCTGACAAATTAAAGCAGTTTGTTAGGAGAAGCTGCTCAGAGCGTCCAAATGGGAAAGAAGTGGCTGAATTTCATCCCTGAGTTCATCACTGAATTGCCCTGCAATCGTAGACAAAGCAGTGAAGGGGATCCCACTGTGATCCTGAAAGGAAGATCTCTACTGACCTGAGCAGGAAAGCTGGTACTCAGGTATTCTCAGGCCTAACCAGAGGACAACCACGGAGCAAGGAAGTAATTTTCTCCTTTAGAAAAATGTGAATCTTAGACAAAGTCCAGGGCAAATGGAGATGTGAGATAAAATCATAGGGACTGAAATTCACTATATAATGCTGTCATGGTGCTCTCTTCAGTGTGACTGGGTTACATTATATTAGAACAATTATAACTGTGTCTGCTGCCATTCAATATCTATTTAAGTGCTACTTAAAGAGAATTTAGAAATAGGATTCTCTTTTTTTTCCCTCTTTCTTTCTTTGGCTCTGTTAATTACTTAGCAACAGAGCTCCTGCCATTGCAAAAAATGAGGTCGGCAAGACAACATTCTGTAGTTATTTTAGCAGTTTATAAATGTTGGTTTTTAATATTCACCCTCTTAAACACCTTTCTCCCCGCCAGCCTCAATAAAAATACATATTTAAGCCCTGTGTGTCTCTTAAAAGTATGAAAGTCCCCTAAGTCTGTTCCACTGGACTCCTACATACCTCCAGCCTTACTGGGGACCAAGGACAGCATCTGTAATGTAAAACAAATCCGTAATGTAAACACAAACCTGAAGCACTTCATAAACAGACTTTGTAGTCAAAAAATCCTGAGTTTAGTTACTTGTAGTATGATTTTTTGCACAGTATCAAGGCTGAAGTCTTTGAGATACCAGTACTAAGAAAATATTTTACCTCTAATTCAAAACCTCCACTGTAAATGGTCCCAGGTGGAAAGAACCACTGAGTTATAGCCTCTTCTGCACTCTTGTCCATGCTTGCTGCAGACAAGCAGTGCTAACAGGGGCTAGCAAGTCTGTTCAGGGCAACTAATTGCAGCCTTCCAGTACTTGCAAAAAGAAAAGCGAAGACAGAGACTGTTTACAAAAGCATGTAGTGACAGGACAAAGGGAATGGTTTCAAACTGAGAGTAGGTTAGATTAGATAGTAAGAAAAAAATTCTTTTCTGTGAGGCTGATGAAGCACTGGAACAGAACCTGTGGATGCCCTGAGAGTGTTCAAGGCCAGGTTGGATGGGACTTTGAGCAGCCTGATTTAGTGAAAGATATTCCTGTCCATGGTAGGGGGCTGTAACTAGATGATCTTTTAGATTCCTCCCAACCCAGAGGATGGATCATGATTCCATGATTCAATGATTTTGATATAACAATGAATCTGGTGCCTGGTGTTAGGAGAGATCTTTGTAGAAAAGATTATTTCTACTTCAAAATTCACTCCTCTGATCCTGAGCTTTTACTGAAATTGCATGGAAACCTTAAGTTCATTGATGTATGTTGGATATGTTATTTTAAACATATACGTATTTCCTTGAATACACGTGGACTTACTGACATCCTTGCAAATTCAGTTTGGTGCTAATAGACAAGCTGTGCTGTTTTCATGTTAATCATCATTACGACTGGTACAATATGATAGGTTAGAAAAGTTGCATATCCTCTGCCTAACAGGAGCCAGGAGATGGCAATTTCAGAGGGAGGTGTAAAAAAGTTTAAAAATAAAAAATAAGATCCTACATGCCAAATGATTTCCATAGCTACACTGCTAAGCATTCAGTAAGATTTCACAGCTGTCATCAGGAATTAAAATTGGCCTCTATGATCTTTCTTACTGGTTGTGATGGGAGTGAAAGGAAGTGCTCTTGTGCTCAAGATTTGTGAATTTTACAATGGTCACCACTCTGAAATTTTATTTAAGAAAGGAAAAAAATGCTATGAATACTGTGTCCAAACATAAAAATCCACCATGACTTAGATATATGACTTATAATCTCTCTATTATGATTCTCTAAGTCATAACTCAGTGTGCTGGATTCTTCTGCACAAATTTACCTTGAGTCTCTAGTTGGAGCTATGCCATACATACACAATCAAGTCAAATTCTAGTCCTTCCTAGTTTACACCCATTTAGTCATGGTCTAGAAAAGGGATTGCATTTTCTTCAATGTCTTTCTGATGGTACTTTAAGAAAAGGATTTCAAATTGATATGGAAGCATATGGACAGTATATTGAAGTTCATCACACTCATGGATATGATGAGGATATGCTCCAGGAGAACTAGAAAATAACTGCACAAGTGGTCTTCATCTCATCTAACTTTAACCATAAGTTTTTGTCTCAACTTTCACATGGTTGTTAAAGGTAATGGAAAATGACAGAGAGTAAGGAGAATACACTATGGAAAAAAGTCTATCCTCATTAATCGCCCTCTGGATGCATGTAATTCTCTTCACTGAACTTGGAGGGAGATTAGGAGCTGAATTCATCTTTCCTAATGCAAATCCTGCTGTTATATGTACATGTCTACATTTCAGTTAGGCTTTCTGTATAGTCAAAAGGGATAAATGGGTATTTCTTCAAGCGATTCATCAATCACTAAAATAGAGACACAAGTAAGGTGAATGATATTTTTCTCTCCTTATAAGCACACTGAAAGGCTATGGTGTTTTACACAATTGAGATAACTACATTATAAGCATGCAAATTCAGGTGAAATAGGAATTTCAGTGAAGAGGAAATTAGATGACTTGTTTAAATGGAAGACATTAGTTCCATGGGAGATCAATTCTGTATGATCTCTTCAAGATCCAGTCCACGGTTGATATTCCATACATGAGCAGGTTAATAATGTATATTTGCAACTTTTTTTAAACTCTTTTCCAAATAATCAATGTGATTATCGATTACTAGCAGAACAGAGAGGTCTGAAAATACTTTGGAGAACAGTTAATGGAAAGAAAATCCTATGTTTGAATGTCTGTAGTAGAAAAATACTATTAGGGAAAGCTATTTGAAGGTTCATCCCAGAAGGAAGGTGGAGAGTCCAAATGCTACTGCTGTGTATAAGCATAGAACCATGCAGCACAGACCTCCTTCTTTCCTTATGGGATGCAATCATAATGGGCCACAAAATCCCTTATACCAGATGGGCACAATAAATATTGTAGATTTGGGATTACTGTTAGGATCTCTTTCAAATGAGAAGTAAGTTCTAAATGGTAAAACCTGAAGAAGATAAAGAGGTGGCTAGGTTCTGTGTTTTACCCTCTTTTGAGCAGGATAAGTAACTCTCTCATTTGTTGGAAATCTCCTTTCCTCATGGTGAAAACAGCCCCTAGGCATAACACCGATGTGTTAGAGCCTAAGGAAAGGGCAATATAAGCAGCAGTCAGGTCTAAAAGCTGAAGATAGATAGCTAGAGTACATCTACAGTTTAACAACTGGATTTATCTCTAATAAATTTCAGCCATATTCTCTTTCCAAAGAGCAGGATTCATGAGTCAAGAATGTCCCTACAGTACATTTTTAGTTATCTTCTTTAGAGAAAAAAAAATCCCTCTAGTTTGTTCAAAATGCTGATCAGTGGCTTTCTTTTCATGTATAGAATGGGGTTTGATTTGTTGAGACATTTACAGATCTTTTGGCAGATGTATTAGAGGACATGAGATTCATGCCTTACATGTCTTTTGGACCATTTATCCTGTACATCATATTTTTGCACTCAAAATAAAGAAGCATCTTTCTTTCAGATTTATTCTTCTTAACATATCTTCCTCAAGATTTAAGAAATAATGTTGTCCACTGCCTGAAATCTGACCAAATGAAATGTACCTGGTCACCAGGACAGATTTTATTGTTCTGTGCTTTTGTGTCGAAGACACTATTCTGAACAATTTTTTTAACGGAAAACGCATGATAAGGGACTTATCTGACTTAATGTCTTTGACAAATATATCACTTATATGACTTTGGTAGAAGGATATTCCTTCTATATCAGATGATACTTCTCAGCATCTGGCTAACAGCTGTCAGCAATGAAGGTATGAAATTATTATTTTAATGGATCGGTTTCAGAGGAATCCATAGCAGAATTAAAGGAATCATAGCTTGGGCAATGAAGAAATAGCTCAAAACTTAACATAGTGTATTCATATTTTTCCATAGAGGGTTTCTGTTATTATAATGACTCAATATATAGTTTTGGAAATTGTTAAAATTAGCAAGAATTTGCAACTTCAATGAGAAGCAAATAAAAAGGATGTTTCATGGAAACAGGACTAATGAACTGAAGTTACCTGAGTAGCCGTGGCCTGCCATATTTTTCCCACTACAGTTAAGCCTACTGTGTCCTCGGCACCAAGGAACATTGGGGAGGACAATGGCTTGTCTGGAAATTGCTCAGCCCTATTTCCTACTAGCAATTGCCAGATGTTGGTTTGCCAGATCCATTTGTTTCAAAACCCATGTTCACTCCCTTCAGATAAAGATGGGGTGATACTGTGTGCAGGTGGCTTGTCTGTTTTTTGGTGGCTGTATGAATCATCCTGCAGCAAATGAAACAACGGGGAGGAAACTGAACCATTTGGAACCAAAACTTTAGCTGGTCAGAGGAGTACACGCAACAAACTTTTAGGGAGGGACTCCAAGCTGAAAGAGGTAGAAACAGCCCCCAAGGGCTGTGGCCATGGGTGACCCACTGTGTTAAGGACACAAAGGAGTAAAGTAGCAAAGCCTGTTACAAACAGAGCAAGAGGAAACCTGCTGTGTATGGGCAGCCAAAACCATCCCACACACTCAGACTCCTGTGCTGTCCATTAACTCTTCAGAGGTCAAAAGAAAGGAAAATTAGATTGAGGAAGAGGGAGTACAGGATAAGTGTTTGTGCTCTTTTACTTAATGCACAAATCAACTCTGGGAGATTTGTACTGATCATCAACCAAATAAGGAAAACGCCCTGAACCTAAGATCTTTTGCCTTAAAAGGATATTTAAGACTATCTCTACAATGATTTGAGTAAATGTGCGTATTCCTATAACCATAATTGAGATTAAAATATAGCTACCCACTACTGAGAATTTCCAGTGATTTACTCAAACGTAAGAAAAACATTGAGCTGAAATCTATTAGGGAATTGAATATTTTCTAGTACCTTTAGATTATCTGCTGGAATTACTGCCTTCACTTTACTGGCCACAGTGCCTAAAATCAAAATTTTTTACTAGCACCAGGGGAAAAAAGTAAAGGCACACAGTGTTATTTAAATATCAGTACGATCAGTGCAAGCCCACAGGTTAGCTGCAAGTGTGAGTTCAATGAATTCAAGTTCAGGCAGATATTGGATTTATGGATGGTAATGGAGACAGTCATGTGCTTCTCAAAGATTGCCACAAGCCAGGAGGGCTTATGAAGTACTTATGACATGCTGACTAAAGGTGGAGAAAACAGAGATAATAAAATAAATATGGGCTCTGATTTGAAAGTCCTGACCAATGAAACCATTGTAGCTCTGCCATCCTACAGTGAAGCTAAAATCAGATGTGAGCTAAGTGCTGAAGGTGTTTACAGAAACTTGCTGCTCCTGATTGCTGTTCTCATGGGTGCTGCCCCCATTAAAAATGTTTCACTCAAAGATTCTGCAGCACAGTGTCTGAATAAGAAGCAACCATTTTAGCAGTCTCTATAAACAGACAAAAAAAGTTATTGTTACACCCAAATTATTGTCTTCTTATAGAAAAGTTTACTTTGTTTGGGTTTGCTCAAATTGATCACATATTTTAGAATGTAAAGAACTTTGCCTAAGCACAGAACACTGATATAAAACCTGACCATGTAGAACACAATGTGTCATATAAATGAAAAAGAAGTCCTTACTGCAATTTGGTAGATTTTCATATGTAAAATCAGCCTTTGTTCCTTTGCAGAAAATTTATAAGGACGGGAATTTCTCTATCTTTAAACTGTATAAATCAGACAATTTCAAGATGATAGACTATAGCATAAAACTGGTTGTTCTGTAAGGCAGAACCATTTTTAGATGCAAAACTGATTAAAATAATTTTTTGGAGGAAAATTATTAAAATGTTTTCTTTTGCAGCTTTCCCACAAAAGTGATTCAAAATCTTAGCTTACTCATACTTTTAATTATGTCTGAAGTTCTCTACAATTTTTCCAAGTCCTACTTGAAAAATGTCTTCCATATTTCATTGATATCTAATTAGTAATTACATTTCTGCAGCTCTGCTTACATTCAGTAATTAATTGTTTATATGTCTATCATTTTCCTGTCAATTCATTATTACCTTATTATTTACCACTTATGTCGCTATCATGGGTCCTTTCCAGAGAAAGTTAATTCCAGAGCACAACCCTCATTAACCTATGGGAATTACATTTGTTACTTTTAGATTCACGTCCCTTCATCTAATTCATGATGGCACTTTGCCAAATGATCTGGTCAGTCTAATGTAGCCCCATAGCTAACTGTGACTCCATCATACTTTGAAGTTATTGGAAAGTTTTACAAGTATCAATTATGTATCTATAACTGGTCTTCATCTACTGATTTATTGTGATTTCCACTTATATTTAATTTCTGCATATGTCGTATAAATAATAAAACATATCACATAAAAATAATAGCAACAGCTTAAAAAATTAAATTATGGAATCATAGACTACTTTAAGTTGGAATGGACCTCTAGAGGCCGCTTGATCTTTTTCTTTTCTCAGAGTAAGGTCATACGAGATAAGGTTACTCAGGGGAATGTTCTATAAGAAAATTCATCGTTTCTCTGGGCAAGTTATTCCAGTATTTGATTGCTTTCCTTGTGAGAAAATTTCTCCCAATATTTTCTAGAAATCTTCTCTTTTTAAAATTTTGTCTACTTATTCTACATATATGAGAATAATCCAGTTCTCATTAAAGACCGCATCAGTTATAAACAATATCAGAAAACTAAAACATCAAATTTACACACTATGTAAGGCTCTAAGTCATTTAATCTGTAAGCAAAAGTACTGTCATATGGTCTGATGCTTCCATTTTGACTCTGAAATTTTCTAGAGGACAAATTCAAGTGCTAGAGGATCCGACAACATCTAAACCTGAGATGTCATTAAAATATTGTCTATCCCTTACAAGTTTAATTGCCATTAGGTCCTTTTCTTTTGTATAGCCTTTTCTCCTGAATTTTAATTTCAGAGGCAAATTAATTTTCCTTTAGCCCTACTTCAGTGACTTCTAACAGGGTTGCACAGCATCCTTTGCATGAGAGACATTGAAATTATTCAGGATTTGGATACTCTCACACAGCAGGCTGTCTGTGATAGTCTGATGCTTCAGATGACCTACTGAAATTTAAAGTACTAACTATAGAAGGCCTGTAAAACCTTACATGGGCTGGAATCAATTCACTTGGGAGATCATCACACACTCACTGCCACTGATGTGTATGCCAGTAATGTTTTAGCTGTTTTCCACTCTTCACAAAGGAAAAGTAGGCATCCATCTGAACATCGTCTGCAGCACTTCCTGCATGCTCAGATTTCTTCAAATTTCTTTCTGTAACAGCCTCATTTTTACTCTGGACAAAATTGAATGTGGTTAGGAGGTACACGGAGAGAATAGGTGTTTGCCTGGTTTGGGAACTGATTTAAATGATGATGAGGTGTAATTTAGTCATATTTAGTGTATAATTAAATACTAGACCACCTAGAGCCTTGTATAATGCCTTTATTATATTAAACTGAAATGAATAAAAAACATAATCAACACCATTACTAATTTACTGGTAATTTATTCAGGTAGCAGATTTGCAATGCCACAGGTGCATGCACACTGCAGGGCATTCTATGTAGTCAGGTCTGGGAGTCCTGATTAGATTGGGAAATACGCTGTGCAGTTGTGCCCATCGTGACTGTGCCTGTGGTGCTAAAGAAAGACAGCTGGGGATTGATAACTGCAGTGGCCAAGTGTGGTTTCTAGCTTGTGTCCATAAAAATAAGATGCTAGTTTTGAAGTAGAAAAAGCTGGATCATCCAAATCCAGAGAGTGAGCTAGCCATTTAACTGGCTGATGAGAGCCTGTTATTTCAATTCAGTCACTAGCCCTTTTTTGTTTAACAGTATAGGTATATTTCTCTGGAGATATTAAAAACTTGATTAAATAGGTCCATAAGGAACCTGATGCACTGGATCTACTCTGAGCAAAACTGGATTAGGTGGTCTATAGCAGTCCTTTATAGCTTAAACCATTCTAAGATTCTATGAATATTATTTCCAATGACGACTTGGTCATATCTAAACTAGGGTTAGTTATAGTTTGCTGTTAGGTGTTGAGGTCAATCAGAACAGAACATTCTGTACCCATCTAAAATCCTCTTAATCTCCTATTGAGAATGATGCCTTACCCATTGTAGGCTCTGTGCCACATCTGAGAATTGTTCTGTGATTCTGTGGAGGATATTGGACTAGGTCAAAACCAGCCTTCCAGGGACCACGTGAATGATTTCACTGGGTGAATGATCAAGTTCCAGTATATGGGAATGTTCCCTAGCCTTTTTTACTTGACTTGTACAGAAAAAGCTCTTGCATCTGAAAGTAGCTCAGTCAGTTCAGACAAGTGCTACACATCCAGGCAGGCTTCTTGCCAGTTGTTGTACGGTTGGACTTTTCCCTTTTGTGAGCTCTCCCATTGTCTTGGAGTCAGGTGAACTCACACCCCATACTTTGAAAACCAAGCCAGACCAAGCACTGTGAATAATACAGTGGTACTGTTGTTTTAACATGTTGGTATGGTTTTGGCCTGGGCCATCTCACACTACACAGACAAAGCCAAGGGGCCACTTTGGACAGCACTAGTCAAGGTCTGCTCCTGATGGGCAGTAAGTACAAGGCCATCTTACTCAGAGGACAGGAGAGACTTTAATCATGAATGAAAGCTTCTGTCTTGTGCTACTTGCCTTCAGAATAGTCCCAGCCCATTTTGTCTACTAACATAAATATAGTTCTAATATAACTTGCTTAGAATTCAGAAATGTTCAACAAGATCCACACTCATTTGCTTCTCTTCATTGAGAATTTTGCAATGAGCATAGAAGGGCTGAGTTTTACTGAAGCTTGATATTTCTTGGGATGATTAGTACAAGTGCTGTGTGGTGAACAAGAGAAGTTTGAGTCTTGCAAAGATGTATAGCTCAAAATACAGGCATTAACTAAAGGATGACTATGTATTTCCAAACTTGCGTTATTCCAAAACAATGTACACTGTCTGCTTCTGAGATACCTCTTTCCCTAAAACACACTTTTCCTCAATTTTGTTACACTGTAAGCTTCATGTCTTGTAAAATAACTGGTGCCAATTCTGTAACAAACCTAATTGCTCCTTTAAATCCTCTCTGAAGCTGTAATAGGTTATCTAGGTCTTTTCTTTTGGACTTCCTGATTAAACCTTTCATTTTCATTCTTGAAATTACTCTAAACTGTTCAGAACTCTGTTCAGAAACAGGAATATTTTGGCTTGCCCAACAATTTTTTAACATTTTTTCCCAAACTATGAGATTATTACAAAGTTAAAGTGTTACAAGCCTTAAAACTTTTAAAAACCTTCAGCTGCAGAATCTTGAATTATGTTTTCTGTCCTCCTAAGCATGCTGTTTGGAACCCCAGAATAGCAGCAGTACATTTTATTCCACTTGGCAGCTGGGTGAACAACATGAACAGAGAGCAGACACTAAAAGGGGACTCAGGACCAAAATTAGGCTTTTTAATTTTTCCTAGTTTTTTGCTGCCAGATGGTTTCCAACAGTATTCCTCAAGTGTTTCCTCTGACATAGCAGAGAAATAAGAATTCAAAGTGCCCTTAGACCAGTCTTTGTGCAGTGGGTTGGTGTGTTCAAATAGCAGTTAGGACGCATTCAAATAACTCTGAAAATGTGTTTACAGGAATCAACAGTATTATTTGATATTCATTACAATAATTCTGATCATTCTGATGTTTATTTCTTACTCCTTTTTTTCATTTTTGGAAAGGAGTTTATGAAAGACAGTGAACAGGTTTAAGTTATTGGTGTGAATATTCAGCTAAAAAAGTATTTTACAGAGCAAGTGGTGCAAGAAAGGGCCATGTTTACTTGCTTATATTTTCATTTAGTTGTACATGGTAAGCCATCTGAAATAAAAACTTGCAGGACACTGATTGGTGATTATAGCTGAATTCAAGTCTGCATTACTTATGGAAAACCAAAATGCAACTCAACTAATGAAGACCCAAACTTGAGATAATTCGCTTGCCAAATATACTTCAATAATAGATTTCTATAGAGTTAATTGAAACTTTCTAATGTTGATGTGAGTTATGAGAGTACCAAGAATACTCCTAACATTAAAACTAAATGGAGAGATATCTGTAGAAACATAACTCCTGAACTGTAATAACTTGGCATCGGTGATAATGACATTTCAAGACAGGAATTGTAATGCTGGTGGAAAAATGCAGAAATAATTTAATTTAAACCCACTATTTCAGTAGGATGGGATTTTTAAAGCCCTTTCACATAATGATATTAATTAATTGAAAATATTTGTTCTTTCTTTTCAGTTCACTGCATTTATACTTAATAGATAACATGCTTTGAACTACAACAAAGTCCTTTTTCAAAAGATTTGATAGGGTATTGAAGCACTGTCATATCTGAGGGCAGCAAGTTTTAAAATATATAATATGTCTCTAAGTATTAATAAAACCCAGCAATACTTCAAAGTTTTCAAGTAAATCATAGAATAGTTTGGGTTGGAAGGGATCTTTAAAAGTAATATAATCCTATCCCCCCCGCCATGAGCAGGGATATTCTCAGCTGGATCAGGTTGCTCACAAAGCTCCATTCAATCTGACCTTGACTATTTTTGGGGACGAGTATCCATTATTTCTCTGGGTAACTTTTCCAGTGTCTCTCCAACTCTGTTGTAAAAGATATCTTTCTATACCTAGTCTAAATCTACCCTCTTTTGGTTTGAAACAATTCCCCCTTGTCCTGTCACAGCAAGCTCTACTAAAAAGCCTGCCCCAATCTATCTTACAGCCTCATTTTGGTACTGAAAGTTTGTTGAAGGTCTTCCCCAATCCTTTTCTTCTCCAGGCTGAACAGCACCAGCTCTTCCAATCTTTTGTCTTGGGAGAGGTGCCATAATGTTCTGGTCATCTTTGTGGACCTTCTCAGGACTTGTACTGGAAGTCTACTCCCTTGACCTGCTGGCCACTCTTCTTTTGGTGCAGTCCAGCATACAGCTGGCTTTCTGGGCACCAGTGCACATCCCCAGTTCATGTCCACAACCCCAGGCACCCCTTGTCAGGGCTGCTCTCAATCCCTTTATCTGTCATTTTGTGTGAGTATAGGGGATTACCCCAATCTACATGGAAGACCTTGCACTTGGCCTTGTTGAACACCATGAGATCCTAATGGGTCCACCTTTTGAGCTTATTCAAGTCCCTCTGAATGGCATCCCATCCCTTTGGCCATGTCAACTGCGTCACTTAGCTTAGTGTCATCTGCAGATTTGCAGAGTGTGCACTTATACTGTCTATGTCACTGATGAATGAACAAGAAGTCACAGCAGTCAAGTGAAATCACCAGTGACTGGAAAACAGGACATGCTGCGCCCATTTTCTAAAAGGATAGAAATGAGAACCCTGTGAAATACTCACCTTGTACATGGAACATCAAGGAACAGTTTCTCCTGGAAAATGTGCTAAGCCACATGGAGGATAGGCAGGGAATTCAAGGCAACATGGCTCCACAAGGAAAACCTCGCCTGATGTATCTATAGAAGCCATTCATATTATTCCTTGGGTCCCTTTCTAAGGTCAATTCAAGTCCCACCTTGGCCTTCCTGATCCCATTCCTACACAAAACTACTGTGCCCCTGTACTCTTCCTGGGACACCTGTCCCTGTTTCCTCTGCATGTGCATTTCTTTGTCTCCTTTTAGTTTGACCAGAAGGGTGGTCAGACTGCCTCATCATGCCAGTCTTATCTTCCTTTCCTGTTTGCTCACACATGGAGGTCACTAGCTCTCACACGGTTTGGAAGATGTTCTTAAAGATCTCCCACTCTGTTCTGCTCTGTTGTCCCTGAGGGTAGCTTCCCAGGGGGTCCCCTTTTTTGAAGAGCTGGAGTTCTGCTTTCCTAAAATTCTGGGTCCTTGCTTTATTTTTCACCTGACCCATATCCCTCAGGACTGACTCCACCAGTGCTAAAGACAGGAATGGAAAAATGTCATTTAACACACGCTAATAAAGATGAAAAGTAAACATGTGGCTACAGAACTAGAAGAAATTTGGAAAAGAAGGTACATTCTTCACAGTTTTGAGATTTTTATAGATTAAAGAAGGGACATAGTGTTTACAATATGTGTGAATAACTGAAGGCATTCTCACTCTAATAAGTTGAACTGCAAATAATTTAGTGGCTCAAAGTTTACATCTTGGACTCATAAACAGATTTTGATGAGAATCTTCAGTTAATTGCAGGTATTTTAATCTTCAGTTTCTTAGAAATCATGTTTGTTTGGGAAACAAAAAATTTTAATTGTGTTTAGCTGTCACCTTTGATTAATACAATTGACATTAATGCTGTTCTCATTTTCTAGAATCCTAGACAGTAAAATATTGGTCCTTTGGGTACAACTAAATAAAACTATAGCAAAATTAGATCAGATCTTTCCTTATGAGTACTACACCAACTATTTTTTAGCCCCTCAGAACCAAAATTTACTTTTGGTAAGAGTGCTGATGCTCTCCTGTACACAGAGGTGCGTCAGTTCAACCTATAATATGAGACAAACTTGAAAGGAGACAGCACATTGTGAAAAGACATGCTTTTCAGGTTTCACAGTACTGAAATAAGTACAGCTTTCAGCTAAATCAAAGCAGTAAATCTTAAAGCCAGAGGTAGAAATTAAATAGTGCTGTACTAGTTTAAAGAAATAATTGTATATGTCTGATAGACAGACCTTAACCTCCAAAATTTGTTTGGTTGCAATACTAAAGTAATTAGAAAATTCTTAAATGTGAGAGTGCAAGACTGACTTTCCAGCTATGCAGTTTCCTCAGTTGTTTGGGAAAAGGTGATGCCTAACCTCCTGCTGCTGAGATCAGCTGGCTTTTCAGCATTGATTCAATAAAAAGAGGGGTTTGATGTCTGCTATGTGCGGTATTGTAGTTGCATATTCTGTGAAGAATTGGCAACTAAAGGTCATGGTGATTTGAAATAATACTGTGGTGTTTGAATTACTGCTTTCTAGTGCCTTCAAACAGTACCAGTCTTTATAAGGTGAAACACCTAGATTTAAGAAATAAAGTTATAAACTTGTTATTAAAGAGTAAAATCAGAAATTCCTTAAAATTCCCTCTAAGAAACACCAGTTTCACAGACTTGAATTCCTTATTTACATGATATCAGTGATAGAGTGCTAAAGCCATCTGGTAATAAAATGACCATTCTACTCCAAATGAGACAGAAGGCATAATGCATTTTTAAAAGAGACTAAAATTAATTTTCTCAAAGAATATTCTCTGTCTTTTAATTGAAATTAGGCCATGATTTCCCCATTTTGCAATCAGCTAATGTAAGCAGCAGTTATGAGTCAGTCAGCTACATAATGTGTGTGAGCAGGCATAAGTTCATCCAACTAAATTTTTTGAACATAAGACTCTAAGAAGACAAAGCTCTACAAAAGTTCACTCAGGCATATGGTAATGTACATGTAGAAGGACATTGACCTGTCATCTCCTCATGCCTCTTGATGGAAATTCTGGCTCTTATTGAAGTCCTACACATTTTTGCCCTTCAAGACTTTTGAGCTCTTCAAGAGTTTTGAGGTTTAAAAATAAAAATTAATGAGAAAACTGTTCTTTATTCTTGCTTTGTATCAATATACAGTATGGTCAGGTAAAATTGCTGCCATTCTGAAGCACACACTTATTTGGCCTGTGTAAGCTTTTTTGCTCTTCTTTCCCGCTTCAGATTTTCTAGCATTTTCCATAACAGTAATAGGCAAAATGTTCAAGATTGATGTATTGAGTTACATATGCATTTAAATAGCATGCAAGGGTCAGACAATTTATAATTTTCTTCCTTCATCTGTCTATTAAAGCAAGACATATAATAAATTTAAATTGTTATAGAAGAGCAGTGATGGAATTATTTAGACAGGCCAGTAGGTCTTAGCTGTGGATCGTTCTGCAGAACAAGATCTGATATGCAATGGTATTCTAAAATCTCTAAAATAAAAGTAAAACTAAGAAAATAATTAGTCTTTGAGACTGACTGTCATTATTAAGATGAAAGATTGGTTAAGAAATATAATCAAAGATATTGATTAAAATAATGATTTTAAAAGAATATTTTAAATGGATTCAGGATTTTTTTGTTATCTTTTCTCCAACAATTTTTCGGACAGGAACTTCATGGTCAAATACAGGGACTGAATCATAGATCTTGATAAATCAAATGATTTCTGTCCACACACCCCCCATCAAATTTCATCACTGTATTCTGTTGTGACAGTTGATCAGTTAGTTCAGATCTTGGTTGCACCAGAGAAACAGAAAAAACTTGCATTTGTTAACTAAATTTAACAAAATAATAACAACTGAAATTAGTAAGAAATTAAAATAAATTAACATTTAGTACTGTCAAAATCCCTGACCTGGGGTCTCCTTATAGGGAAACCCCTGAGAGGCGTTGTGCCGCACTTCGAAATGAGGCAGACAGGACTTGCTGGAATTTCGGTCTTCAGAATAGTTTATTACTTCTTATCAGTTCACTGCCTAGGATAACAACAGGCTCTGATCACTTCAAGGGCATGTGCCAGCAAGACACAAAATGTCTGCTTTCAGGGACTTTTATACAAGATATGGTATCCAATTAACTCTTACTACATACCTGTAATATACATTATTTTTATTTTACTACCAATAATTAATTATTTGTCTGTCCACACAACACCTGCATTGTGAGTGTTTCTGTCCAAGAATTTGTGCCACTAACACTGCGGAAAATGGAGTAGATGAAGGAGAAGGAGGAAAACTGAGTTAACTCCCCAAATCATCCATCTTTGTCTCCCACCTAAGTCCGTGCTAGAAAAAACTCAAAATCTAAATTTTTCACCCTGTGATAAACTATAACTATATTACTATTTCACACACTAGTCAATTCCAGCTCATCCCAAAGCTTTGGAAGCTTTCTCTCTGGACGGAGATTAAAAGCAGTGTTTTCCTGGGGATCAGAACTTCTCAGGACAGGCAGAGAAATATTGCCTGTGTCCTGGACTCCAACATCTATAAAACCTCTTTAATCTCTCACAGATTCAAATTCTTTTGTATGTAAAAGTTAAGGAAAGTGAAGCTTATTAAAGCATCCGTTCTAGATTTTTCGTTTATACAAGCATTATCTAATAATCTAAATACAAACTTCTAAAAATTCCATCTTTCCAGGACCAACAAGATAAAGTATCTTTTGATTTTTGCATCTCTTTATTTATATATTTATTATGCAAACTATTATTATTTAAACTATTACAGAAATAGTGCTAACGAAGTATTGTTACTATATATATATACCAAAACAAAGAAAATTATTATTCAAATATCAAGAAAAAATATTTAAACTGCTAATAAAATTCAAAAGGACAATATAAATAAAAAGTAGAAATTTTGTATGGGAGGAGAGTAAATATTGAGACTGGTCTTACTAGCACAGATTCTTTCTTTGAATCCCTTGTTAGTGTCTATTCTCACAAGGTGTACTCTGAGAATAGATTTATAGCCTTTGGGGAAAGTATAATCACCTTTTTTTAAAATGATTAAATATAATATTTTATTTTCATACAGCAGTCCATGTTTTTTGGAAAATATCTAGCAAAATCTAGTGGCTTCCTTGTATAATACATTTGCAGCAATGAGTAAGGGTAAACAAGTCTATGTTTCTTTAAATTGAATATGCTTCCCAAGGCAAAACCAGTGGAGAGGCTTTTTTGTTTGTCAAGAGTCCTCCCATAAGGTGAAGTTCAGATATCTCTGCCTGGGCCATGATCCTATGTTTTTAAAGCTTTTCTAATGATGCAAATGTCAACACATAATCTTTTAAAATCTGACAGAAAAAGCAACACAGGAATGTTTTGATTTTAAGTTTAATTCTTAGCACCAGCAGAGTATCGTGGCACGAGGCCATGGAGCACCATTAGGGGATGGCATCATTCACCCTGCGGTAGCTCTGCTGTTGCGGGGACAGGAGCGCGTAATCAGAGCCTGAAAAAGAGGAACTGGGAGGAAGGTTCTGTGGCCCAGTAGTTGTGCTGCTGGTCTGTGAGAGGACACATACAGCTTCTTGATCATGCTCTTGGTGCTCTCAGTAGTGGGGGTTTTTTTGCCCCCACTAATATTTGGTTTTTTTCTGCTATATATTTCCACTGTAATTGTTGCTAACCGGAAGAATACAGTGAGGAGGCACCATAAGCTCCTGAGCAAGAAGCTAGACAGAGTGCAGACATCATTGTCACAAAGCTGCATTCAAATAGAGATATTTTAAGAATTACTATATTGGATTTAAGGTCACATTTTACCCTCATCCCATTCGCTGAGCTAAAGCCTTCTCTCTGGATCTTAATCTCTGTAATAATATATCCCATCTTTGTGAAAGGCAAAGAACATCTTTTCCTTGCAGCTGTAAAATCCTTTGAAGAAAATTCAACTGAGTACAAAGGGGTCCACACTAAAGATACCTCGAATGCTAATAGTACTAGTTGTATTGTTTATTTTCAGTTGATATAATATTATTGTGTAAAATGTGAGCTAAAGAAGAAAGAGTAAAGGAGTTCAAGAATCAAGAGCAGAACCGAAAAAATCTTGGTTAGTTTTAAATTACTTGAATGTTTCAGCTTAGCATTAGCTTTTTAGAAGACTTGGAGGATGAGTAAACAAAGATTTTTCAATCATATGATTCTGTCAGGTAGAGTTTGATGACTTTTTCAATTACAAGTCTGCCTCTGTTTTAAAGGAGAAAATGTTTGTTTTCATCAACCAAAATGCGTTTTTTTCCCCCCCAGCATTAACTGCATAGCATCTACAGTACTGATAATAAGCTACTTGAATATCCAGCCTTTCAGTGCCAAAAGAAAATGAATTATGTGTTATTAAGAAAATCCCCAAAGTTCTCTTCAGCAATGAGGGAGTACAATAATGGATGTTCTAATTATGTAAATAATCATTTATATTCAATATTGCCCAAATGCCACTAAGCTATTATATCTGAGTGCTTGTAGATATATCTGCAAACATATCTGCATGCAACTCATTCATAATCAGAATACGAGTTTGATCAGTTGAAGTGCGTTTTTGGAAGGCAAATGCCGTGTTTATTGGTAATGAAATGAAGGCATCAGAGTAGCTAATAAAGACTTAGCTAGTGGAAAGCTTTTTTATATATCCATGTGCCCTCAGAACTCCTGATGAACTATGTGTCCAGATGATCAGACAGTGTCACATAGGCATTGACTCACACTACTTGTGATTCTTCCCACATGCCTGATTTGCTCCTGTGTTAACCCTTCTCATAGCCACAGACCTATGGGAACTACATCTTCCATTAACACCTTACTGTGAGATATGAAATGAATGTCTTTTTGCCCTGCTGATGAAATTTTACACTTCATCTTTAATAACATTTGAGAAATGCTTTAGGTAACATTGGATTGCATACTACATCCTGGGCTGTGGACATATAATACATGATCAGTTGAAAATTTGAATATTTAAATGTATATATTTAAATATAACTGTAACTGTCTACATAGTAGTATTGGGTTTATGTGGACAGGTTCTGGTGGCAGGGTATCAGTAGAGTACTGTGAGAAGTCACCAGAAGGTTCTCCTGTGTCCAACAGAGCCAGTGCCAGCTGGGTCTAGCATGGACCCACCACTGGCTAAAGCTCAGCTCATCAGCGATGGTGGGAGCGACAATGGGATAATAGATTTAAGAAAGGGAAAAAAATACTGCACAACAGCAAGTGGGAGAGAGCAGTGAGAATGTGTGAGAGAAATAACCCTGCAGACACCAATGTCAGTGCAGAAGGAGGGGGAGGAGGTGCTCCAGGCACCGGAGCAGAGATTTTCCTGCAGCTCATGGTGCAGACCATGGAGAGACAGCTGTGCCCTGCAGTCCATGAGGGAGTAGAGATCCACCTGCAGTCTCTGGAGGACTCCACATGGGAGCAGGTGGATGTACCCTGCAGAAAGCTGTGACTCTGTGGGAAGCTCATGCTGGAGCAGGCTGGAGCAGGACAGGTGGACCCAAGCAGAGAGGAGTGCAATCTGGAACAGGTTTTCTGGCAGGTTCTGGGATCCCATGGTGGGAACCCATGCTGGAGAAGATTTCCCTGAAGGACTGCAGCACATGGGAGTCCCCATGCTGAAGCAGTTTGTGAAGAACTGCAGCCTGTGGGAAGGAATCACACTGGAGAAATTTGTGGAGGACTATGCTGGAGCAGGGGAAGAGTGTGAGGTGAGGTGGGAGCAGCAGCAGAGGCAAAGTGTTATGAACTGGCTATGAGCCCCATCCCCTATCTCCTTGCACAGCTTGTGGTAAGAGGCAGAACAGTCAGGAAAAAAGGAAGTTAGGCTTGGGAAGATGGGAGTGTGGGGGAAAGGTGTTTTAAAATTTGTTCTATTTTTCTCATTATCTTACTCTAATTTACTGGCAACAAATTTAATTAACTTTCCGAATTCAAGTCTGTTTTGTCTGTGACTGTAACTGCTGAGTGATCTCCCTATACTTATGTTGTCCCCATGAACTTTTGATTATATATTCTCTCCCTGTCCTGTTGAGCAAAAGGAGTGATGGAGAAGGTAGGTGTGCACTCAGCAGCCAGCCAAGGTCAACCCCTTTCTCTTTGACATTCTTCTATATTGCAGCAGATATTTTGCATTGGGATTTCTGATAGGGAATATGATCATAGTATATATAATAGCAAATTTTCCCCATCAATTTTAATGTTTATTTTAATGTTAATTTTAATGTTAATTACAGCATTAGGAGTATGACACTAAAAATAACTATTACTATTTTTGTCCCTATAGTTATTTTTGTCGTTTATCATGCTTTTTCTCTGTGAAATGGTTCCTTTTCCCATGAACAGTTTCTCTTCTCTCTTCCACTAATCAACCATCCTATCATGTATTTTGGACCACCAGAGAGCTCCTTCAGGCTAGTCTGTGGGACACAACTATATTTGTGTGCATTTACTTGATCATATTCTTGGTATCCACAAAGTAATAATTTCTTTACGGATTGCAGTTATCCAAATGACCAAGTTATATTAAGGTCTTCAGACTATATCTGGATAGAAAAAACATGGAACACAATATTTTCTGAGAAATAGAGCCACTAAATTCACAGCATTGTTAACTGTGGAAGGGAACACCAATGACTAGTAAGTTGAGGGGAAAAAAAAGGAATACCAATTCTGTAAGATAGTATCCTAGTTTCAGTGGTTTCTCTGAGTTTGACCCATTGAAAATATGCTCTAGGCAAGACAAAGTCTTGTGCAACAGCAAGGTTCTGTGCCTTGTGTGCTCCTCTTCAAAACAGAAATAATTTATAACAGGGAAAAAAAGTTATTACCATTATGAGCAACCTGGTTTAATACTAACCACTTTAAGACCCACAGGGAAAAGAGAAACGTTAATTTTTCTTCTCATGTATCCCAAGCATTAATGTATAGCTTCACGACAGTTAATCTTTCCCTTTTTTGCTCCTGTCAGTCCTACAACCTTTTTTTAGGGAAAGATGTATTGCAACATCAGCCAGGAAAAATGAGTAAGTCATTTCTTTTCCATGGAAGAGGAATGAGCAATCTGTCTGGATAGGCTCAGGAAACAAAGATGAATAATGAAATGAATAGTTAGTTCACTAAAAAGTGCAGTGTTGAGGTCATAGAAATGTCACTATTTCTTGAAATGACTTTTTAATAAAGATTGTTTTGAAAAGCTCACATTTTGATCTTGATCTTTTAAAGCAGCATGTTTCAGCTTTGCATTTTAACATTTAATTTCAGGATTTTGTCAGTTCTGATTAAGAATGTGAGAGTTGATTACAAAAAATAACTTCACATTAAATTATTACATATTTTTTCTAAATTATTTAAGAAATAAACAAAAAGGTTTAGTAATGGCATAAAGTTCCACTGAATGTATCTCAAGCAAAAGTATGTGTAAATATTATCTCACCAAGAAATACTGTAATACAGTTAAATGTAGAATACACTCAAAAGTTTCCATTCCTCTAAAATGCTGACAACAAAGGAGAATAATGAACAAAGTAGACAAATATATTTAAGCAAATAACAGTGTAAAAATAAATTATATTGGTTCTATCTTACTCATTCTCTCATCTATCTTTTTAAAAAAATATGTTCATGTACAGAAAAAAAGGGCAGATAAAGTCCATTAATTCAGCGGAAAATTAACGGATCAGTACAATAATATCTACAGCAGAAAAATCTTGGAGAAAAAAAATCTTATTTGTTTGTATTTGACTTCAGAATCATTGATAAAGGCTAGAAATGCTGTTGTATGTATGAAAATTTGGCTGAATATTTCTGAAATCGGATGGGAAGATTTCCTCAGAGCGTTCGAATCACTAGGTTTAAATCCATTTAATAAGGGTGAAACATATCAGAATGTCAATGCACCTTTTTTTCTGAATCCAGGACAAGGTGGACATAAATGGTCTTTCTGGCCTTGAGACTTCTAACTAAAAGAGAAGATGAGGTAGTCTGATGTCAGCCAAAGAAAGCCAAAGCAGAAAAGAGAGAATGAGATAAATGGTCAAGCAGGTCTAGAAACTGTGACTTAAAATTAAAATACATAGGAACTGTAAATGTAAACATACTGGAGTTGTTTTCTCTTGTAATAACAAAAGCAAAATAATTTCTCTAAATTATTAGTGACTGTTTTATTAACTTTAAAATATAACATTGCAAGTGAGTAAATTCTAGAGTAGTCCTCTGGTTTTGGGGGATTTTTTTTAAAGGTACTGAATAACTGATTCAAGCCTAAAAAATAATGATGGTTATTGTGATCCTTCATGATTTGATTATGCTTCTGTGGAAACCAATAACACATTCTCTGATGCATACCAGGAGCTAGTTTCACAGGCATACAGATAATTATAGGCTTAGTCAACTGATAAATAGAAACTAAAGAGAAATATGTGAATAATTATTGGGAACTATTTAAGAAGACTTAACAGCTCCTTAAAATACACAGCTGTCTAAAGCCTTGTGTGTTATTTACCATTATTTGCAGAGAATGAACATCTGTACATATATCCCAATCAAAACACTCAATTGTTCACTCTCGTGGTATCCTCGAACTCCAATCTAATTTTTTTCCATCTTCAGTTTTCACACTTTCAGCTTCACATTTTCTGCTAGAGTGGAAAGTCCACTGTTATGCATCTCTTCCCTGTAGAACGTGATCTAATTACCCATTCATGTTCTTCTTGTTGGACTGAGCTCCTCAGGTTTTTCCTTCTAAGGCTTTTTTAATAAGCCTTGTAGCACTTCTCTGAGTCCTTCAGTCCACCAGCTTGTGAGAAATGTCATTTCCTTGGCCACCAGTAATAGCAGAATTAATACACGCAGGGGTCACATTAACTGTTTAGGCTGGGGTGCCAAAGTGGATTCAGATCTTTCAGAACATCATCCACCAGTATTTTAAGTTTTTTCAAGTATCACTGCTTTCCCGTGAGAGTCTTCTGTGTGCTGCTATGAGAGATATTCCAACATTTGACCATATTGAAACTCAAACTATGCATATGTATATGTGCACATTAAGTAGATCAGTTTTTTGGTTATCTGTGTCTGTCTGACTTCCTCCTAGCCAAACACTCCTCTTTGATGCTATTTTGCGGATGGCAAACCCCCACTTTTTAACTGCCAATGATTTTGCTTTTTCAACAATAGCTGACAGAAGCTTTAAATTATAGTCTGATTACCTTTTTGCCTTCCTGGACTCTCCACTAATCACCTAATGGATGAGTTATTAAAAGCTAAAAATAATTTTTACATACAGATCTATTTTTTTTAATATGCTGTTTAACTAGTGTTTAAACCATATGGTGTGTAGCACATTAAATTTGTGTTGCTCAAGTTTCTTAACCCTAAGGTGTGATGTAGAATGCATTACAGAATTTTTTTGCAATATCACTTGTGCATCTGCCAGATAAACTATATTCACATAAAAGTGAAGTGGTTTTGGAATACCTATTTCTCAAAACTATGTGGGAAGTAACATTCATTTCATTAACATCTTATTAAGAGGCAGATGCTCAATTTCTGAAGCAGCAAAACAATCATTTACTATTTTCAAATTCAATGACTAAACAGGAGTTGGGAGCTCATCTTTGGAAGTCTTCACTGCTGGTATATGTGAGGTTAAATTAGATGGTTGCAGTTACTCTTCATTTGCTTAAAAGAATCAGGTTAAGAAGAGATGCTTAGATGGAAGAATCTATGCAACAGTTTTAAAATTTATGAGTAGACAGCAAAAAGCCCCCACACCAGGACACACTGAGCATACAAACTATCATTACTGATTCAAATCAATAGTTAGTGATCACAGGAAAGACTCCTTCAGGTAACTAAGAAGCTTTAAAAAAAAAAAATCCCCGACTGATTTTCAATGGGTCTTGTATCATGGTTTTACCATACATTAAATGTGCTTTCATACTTTAAATATCTCACAGTAAAATAAAGTGATGCTTATTAAGTAATATAGGAAACAGCCTTTGAGAGGTGAAAAGTGATGTGCCATGACCCCTTCTCTGGATTTTCCCATGGCAGGATACGCTGAATACAGGCCAAAAACAAGGTAGTAGGTAAATACAGGTTTTTACAGATCTCCTGGCTAAATTCAACTCTATGGGTCTGATTGAAAACCTATTTTTTAAATTCTGGTTGAGACAAGTGGTGTTACAGGCAGCTGGACAGCTCTGGGCTCTGCCTGTTGTACACATCAGTGTCAGTCAAGGCCAAGCATTGGACTTGCACAGGCTGCAAGGACTTGTGTGTACTGACTATTAGTGCTTTGGCAGCTGTATCCCAATGACACTTTCCAATGTTTTGGACCAGAACTTTTGCCCACAATGGTTTTGTAGTGTTAAAGTCATAGAGGTTTTTTCCCACACATTTTAGCATTTCACCAGCAGTAAGAGTGATTTCCATGCATTTGCCCATCTATATGCATTCTACTGCAAAGCTGTTCTACTCTTTTGTCCCAATACATTAGGTAATTGCTCTATTACATTGGTGACTGTTAAACCTATAATTTTAATGCAAATTTTAATCTTCCCAAGAACAAGCATCTTCTGTGTAACCTAAGAGCAACAGGTTTTCTCTTGAAACTTTGATTTCATCAAAAATTTAAACATACTCTTTAATCCATTTTTAAAGTTACATTATACTTTTTGAAGACATTTGTGGCTTAAAGGGTTTTTTTATTTCCCTAAATAATTGCATTGTCAGGATAGGAAAATTCGTTTCTTATGGGCAGCTTTATCTTTGAATCCTCTGCCTATCTGCAAGCAGGAGAGTGGCTCCTGGATTTTCTTTGATTCCACTTCCTTACTGAAACTATACATTTTAACTAAAAATGATTCTTTCAGTAGCAGTTCAGATCTAATTTTTCTGGAGCTGGTGAAATCTTGATGTGAAGTGAATGTATACTGGTATAAGAAATTAGTCACTTTCCTCAATATATTCCACCTGATGAATTTGTCTTTGATCCTATTAAGACTTTCAAAGCTTTAACATTAGTTAAAGATCTTCAGAAGAAAGCAATCTGAAATTACATATAAAGGAAAATTATTAGACTTTTTCCTAATTACAGTTGGAGGCTCATTTAACAGGTATCAGGGGAATGAAGCATTTTAAAATAGGCTGAGAGGAATTACAGCACTTAAAGGCTGTATTTCTGCCTTCTTGAGATTTAGTTGTGATTTCAGTGAACTCTTGTGGTAAGTTAGGAGACGTTGCATATGTACCAAAGGGACAGAGACCCCAGGCAAAACATTTTGGTGGAAATCCTGTGGGAGGAATTGTGTATGTAGCATGGGAATGTGCCCTGACATTCAGTGCACGGTCAGTTTGAAAAACCCCTTTTCCTTATCTAACCTGAGATTCCTGCCAGAACAACCTCTTCAGAAATGAGTCCTTCTCTGAGAGAACACTCATGGCACGTACACTGCCAAAAGATGTAGTAGGGTATCTGTAAGTATCTGAGAGGATCACGGAAAAAGAATATTTTAATGGAAATAAAAAGCTTTACCATGTGAATTTTTTCAGTTTTCTTTTGGCTTAAAACACAGTTCTTCACAGAGAAAAATCAAACAAAAAAAAAAAAATTGTGGCTGACACTTCATGACTCCATCCATTTTACTTTTTTAGACTGATGTCTAATATTAGTCCAGTTATTAAAAGTTAAAGATAATTTAGACATACAGGCTGGATTACATCTTCTGATCCTGAAACGACATGGAGGTGTCTAGGTAAAATTATATTGGTTTTATATATTTTCTCAGATACAGTAGAACGCTCAAGGTGTTTTAATAGTAGGCTCCATTTCCAATATTATTTTCTTACATCATGCTATTTTCCCTGATATCAGAATTCTGTCTGTTATTGATGTAGAGTTTTTTCACTATATAGAATTTCATTTCCATATTCTGTGTTACTGTTTTTCCTGACCTCACATATGTTTTCCTTTTTTGGATATAGTTTGTAGTTTGCAATCTCAGACTGTGCGAACAAAGTTTCAAATGGAAATTACTCTTAGCCAAAGAGTAATGGCAACATAATATTGTTGCTTATCTCCTTTAAAACATTTGGAAATCATAATGGTGGTATTGGAATGCATCTGGGAAAAGAAGAAGTACAGAAGTCTCCACTGTCCTTGAAAGAAGTAGTAGATATTTCAGGACAAACTGAACATATATATATATAA
>VXBQ01013746.1:493769-576143 GCA_013400175.1 Phainopepla nitens
AAAAAAAAAAACTGGCATAATTCATGGTAAATGTTTTTTCCTGTTTTAATCACATATAATAAATCTGCAGTCATTTCCTAATCCTAAAAGCCCTTGAAATTAAGTTTTATTACAGAAAAGAAGAGGGAAAATGGCTTACCTTAGCTCCTTTCCATAGTACTCAGCTGCATTTTCTTTAATTTTCTAATATGCAAGGCTTATTCCAATCTCTGCAGCTGTTAGTCTAATTGGATGATTTCCTGTTTGAAATGCAGAATAATTTAAAGTGACTAGCAGTTGTTCAGGGAACCTCCCTTTCTAGGACATAACTTAATCTGACATATTCAACGCTCATCAGAGATTCAACATCTTTTCAAACTGATTACTGCTTCCTCCATCACAATCCAAGTTTCTTGACTTCCACTTAAGTGCTCCAATTTAGAGTTTGATTATTCAAATGAAACTAAGAGGAAAAATCAGCTTTTTTTTCTTTTTTGAACGTGCTTCCTCAAAATGTATACTGTATGGAGCCCTCTGTAATATTTGCTAGATATCTCATCTGTGATGCAACAGCAAGCTCTGTGTTGAGGGTTTTAACTTTGCTGAGATTAAGAACAGTGGTGTGGGAGAAATTTTTCTTGCATATGGCTAACATCCACCAGAATTTATCACTAAAGTTTAATTTTTATCACCAAAGTTAAACCACCAGAGTTTAAATTTTTGTGAAAAAGGGACAACAATTTCTCTTGAGTCATGAATTCCGGTAAGGCGTAAGTTTTACAAGAGGACTAAATAATAGAGAAATGCTATTTCTTTATACAGCCTTGAAAAATAAAACTTTGAGTATTACTTGCCAGGCCTAAAACTTCAGGTGATTCAGGTCACTGTGAAATCTGAAAATGCGGATTGTGTGAGACTGTTCCCCTTACTCAGACAATTACTCAGGCACGTGTTCCTCCAAGGAACATAATTACATCAGCCTCCTGACAAAATGCTGCTTACCTTCTGACTTGTTTGCTTGTTTTGGTTTATTTTTGTTTGGTTTTGTATTTGGCTGTTTTTATTCTTTTGCTGTACTGTACATGACTACAGAATTGCTAGGGTAAAGACATAATTTTTTTCTAGATTCCATTTAAAGCATAAAAAATTTTCTCAATTTGTTCATGATTGTTAAGGAACTTGCTTGGCTTAAGAGTTATACATACAGAATAAGATTTGGATGGTAGGTAAAGGAAAATACATCTACAAACAGGCTATGTAATAAACTCCAAAGGAGGAAATGAGGTTTCTTCTGTGTGGAAGAATCTGGGAGGCATTTACTGAACCATAATGGGAACAGTTTGCTTGAGGTTTCATCTGGAAAATTTCATGCTTTGTAAGAATGTCTGCGACATAAGCAGCTCACTCATAAAAATGACTGGAGGACAGAAGAGACAAATAAGATTTCTTAAGATGTACACTGAGTCCATGAATATCAATTGAACTCAAACAAATTCAACATATAAAAAAATCAAAATAAATAAAGGCATTCTAATACAATACCTGCACGTGTGCTCATGGTGAAGGAGACCAAAACACCTCTCCAATGACAATTTCTCTAGCTAGTAATGTTTTCTGGCTGTCAACTTGGCAGACATATGATGAAAAGAGGCAATCCTCTCTTGTTTCAAGCTGTCATTCCCCTTTTACCTTACACTGCTATGGGGCAAGGTTTTCCTCAGAGGTAGCCATGAAAAAGGAGTTCAAAAGTTGAAAATAAAAGCTGCCTGGGGTAAACAATATTAAGCGTGATTTTTTTTTTATTCCTGAGGGGTAGAACATGTTTCAGCTATTGGCCATGAGTGCACAAGTATATATGCAGTTATATGCATCTTTTCTGATTATTTTTATGCATTTATTTCTTACTATAAGGACTAAATTTTACCAAGTCAAAGCTAAAAAAAACCCAAAAAACCCCAACAAAACAACAACCCCCCCCCCAAAAAGAAACCCCAAAAAACCCAAAACCCCTCTTGTTGATGCTCAAACACAGTGCTTACCTGAATAATGCACAGGCAGAGGGTGTGTAGAAATCTTATTGTTTCATGGTCATTTTGGGCAGTCAAACTTTTTTATTTAGGCTTAAAACTGCTTTTTATTTTTACTAATTTCTTTATGAATTCAATTGTGGCATCGTGCATGATGAAAAAAAATATTTGTGCAATATTGAGGCACAGAATAAAGTCTATCCCATGCAGATATGAAACAATGTACTAAGCATCTTCAGGCTCCTATGAAGGGACTGCACCTTGCTACTCCAAGAGGAGAAGCACCTGGCTGTGCCCATGTTAGCACACAGTGGCAGACCAGTTGGAATACACCATCTGTAAGGAAAACAACTGGCAGTGAAGTTCTGGAGTTTTTGTTTGGTTTTTTTTGGGGGGGGGCTTTTGGTTGTTTTTTTCTCTCTTCAGGCTAATTCTACTTTGGTCTGGGAGATTGAGTGACCATTGGTTGATAGAGTGCACCAGCCATTCTCCTGGAGTTTCTCTTCCAGTTTAGTTTCATCTAAGGTGGTACATTCAAGATCTAAAGACCACCCCTTAAGAATCCAGAGAAGAACATGAATCTCACTTTGGAAGCACACTGCTGACCCAATCTATTTAGATCTAATCTGTTAGTCCAGTGTTCTACACGATAACAATAATGCATTGATACTGATACCTCTATATAATATTTCAGGCTTGTTCTCATGAAATAAATCAATTTTCTTTGATACACTGCTAGATTCTCTTTGCACCTCATTCAAAATTAAGAAAGTGTCAAGTGAACTGGATTGGTGTACTCATTGATGACTAGGGCTAGTATTTTGGCTTTCTATTTCTGGAAAGGAGATAAATGTCATTTTCTTAGTAAAAATTCTTATAAAAGAATTGGCTTTTTAAAATTTTCATCAATTTCTTTTGAACCTCATAATTTTTTATGAAGCATATTACAGATGTGGTTGTGCATGGAAAGATTAGTCACAAGACATTTAGAGCTAGTTAATTAACACTGCTTTACAGAGTTTTTATTTAGTAAAATTAGAGGGCATTGCTTCAATCTGTTTAAAGGACCTATTATCTTGCAACTAGCGTCCAATAATTTGTCTTACATAAGCAGTTAAAGTGAGCCGGGATCTCAATATAGCAGTTTGACAGAAGTGTTAAATATAGGTATCATCTAAACTCACTGGAAATGGTGATTGCTTTTCCTAAGAACACAGTCCAAAAGTGAACAAAAATGAAAATTTCCAGCAGGCCTTCTTGGCTCAAGTCATAACAACTATGTTAATCAGAGCTTTGTTTTGCACTGCCTGCAGTTGCCTTTCAACAGTCAGAACAAAAGTTAGCAAAGCATAAGCATTCATGTGACAAGAATAACTCCCTAGGAGTAGGAGCCGAAGCTGACCTTCTGAGGAGAGGACATTGCACAACTCCAAATATAAGTACTCGGAGAAGGCTTGTAGCATGGTAATTTTTGTAAAGGGCTACAGGTATTTGTGTCCAGTTCTCATGGAGAAGTACATCATTTGTTTTGTGCACCATGCAGGCTGAAGTGAAGAAAGAAAATATCAGTTATCAATGACTCTCACATATTTTTAGGTGAACAACACTATCTCAGATACCTTTTTGTTTATTTTTTCCCTCAAGTCTCAGAAGCTCCTTGGTATTACCAGAAATCCCTCACCTTATAGTTTGCTGACCTCACTATTTTGAGGCCACACAAATTGATCAGAGCAGAGACACAAATAAATGTCCCACAAAAGACTGCGGGGCAGAGGCTTAGCATGTTGAGGAACGTTTTGGCTGAGCTCCTTCCTTGTCTCTAAGTTATTGAGTGGGTTTCATAATAAGCTGAGAAAATACTATTTTTTATAATATCATGAATATAATAAAAGGCACTTGCCCTGCCAAATCCAGATGAGACCAGCGCTGATCCTGAACTGTCTGCTGTCAATAATCTTGTGCATACCTATAAAAAGGCGTGCTTCTGTACTGTGATATACCTTAGTGCTTGAAATGCAAATTTAAAATCCATAGTAAATAAAACAAAAAAAATCTGCAAGGTAGTAAAAATAACATGCTCAGAGATGTTTGAATAAATAAAGCAAAAAGAAAGTGCAAGATAATAAAAATAACCTACTCAGGGACATTTTAATAAAATTTAAAATGACACAGCAAGCTAGACAAAATGAGGCATATTGTCTGCAATGAGGTAATGATGTTTTAACAGATAAGGTGGGAATCCCTATTCTGAATATGGTGGAAGCATTCCAACTTCCCATAATAAATTCCCTCCTCTTTTTGTGTGTGTAGTTCTTTCAGGCAGGAACTTTTCCAGAATGAAGAGATGGTGTTCAATCTAAAGCAAGTAAGATAACAGATAAGTAAGAAAAACTGCAAACAGAAATACAGGTTTTCAAATAGAAAGGTGGTAGAAGTAGAAAAGCTGAACAAAGGAAGACAAAAGATTGGTCTTCTGAGTAGAATAGGCAGTAACGTTTTACCAATTAAAACAGCTTTCAAAATAAAAAAAAATCCGTTGGACAACTTCTAGAACCTTATTAATTACTGCTCAGGGAAAGAACCTACCTTCATTCTTCAAAAACTGTGTGGCATTTATAAAGTATAGAATTTCTGCACTTCATACACAGAGTAATGTCAAAAGTATGTAGAGTGTCCTGTTGATGGTCCTTTACTTCTTAAACAGCATCTGTCTATTCTTAGGTGAAAAATAAAAACATGCTGAAAAACAGTCCCTGAAGATCACCTCCGCGAGGAAGACGATCTCTTGTGCCTGAAACATTTAAAGGCCTGAAGAATAGGAAGATGCTTACAGCAATGAGAGCTCAAGAGCACTTCTGTCAACCAGCTTACTCTGAGCTACTTTCCTAAATAGCATAATAAATTAGCAGAAATTAAAATATTTGAATTTTTTTTTCCTTTTTGTTATAATTGATCCAGGATTTTTTCCTTTTTCTCACTAAGCCATTGGAATATTATATGAATAATATGTATTGGTACAATGTATATTTTCAGAAACAAAATTAAAGATATTAAAACCTCTAAATCAAACTATAATTTATTAACTCACCTAAAGTCTGAAATCTCCTTACAAACTTATTGTCTTTGACTACAGTTGTTTTTTTCCCTGACAGACTCCTCTGGGTTTGTCATTTGCAGACTTCCCCTAAAAATGTGCTCCTTAGACTTTCTCTGAAGACACTACTGAATGTTCCCATGACAATTTGTTACAGCAGGATCTTCTTTTGGCCTCTGTTTTTGATATTGAGCTTAAACTGCATCATTACCTAGAAAATTGAGCTATTGTTAGAAATTACTGGAATATGACAGCACCTGCGACAATTTCTGAGACTTTAAAATGCAGTTGTTCAACTTCAGAGAGAGAGAGAAAAAAATCTTGTTTTTCTGGAAAAAATGATTGCTGTAAAAAGGTTTATCTTTGTTTCAAATTTTCATTCTGACCTCTCCCTGTGTCTTCAGCAGTGATCAGAGAGCCTTCCTGGAAGGGTAGAAACCTTTCTTTAGTTAACATCACCAAAATCTGTGTGTCTAAGGAAAGGCTGTCTTTGTAACCTTTCTTTTTGATAGTCAGAGGAAAAAACATTCTTTAGCAAAAACATTGCTGCAGCTCCTTCACAGTCTACTCTTCTTCTGCTGGAAAGCAGGTTACTTTTAAAACTTTATAGAAATTTCTCTTAAAAAAAGTGACTTGTCAATAATCTTTTCATTGAGTAAAATCAAATTAAAAAAAAAAAACAACCAAGATGAAGGTTTCTATTGCACATTCAGTGAGACCCTAGGTACTTGTTGGGGCTAAAAGGAAGCAAGATATACAGAAGGAAAAATATACTAAATGGTAAACATGAGAAATGTCTCAGCACACCCAGAAGGCAGTCTTTCTAGGATAATTTGCAAGAGTTCTCCCCTGAAAAAAAACCAGAAAATTAATTCTTTATGTAATTCTCAAGAGATTAGGGCTTACTTGGAATGGGGAGCATCCCGGCAAACTCTTTATCAGTCAATGGATTTAGGCTCCAGTGTGATCATAGAATAAATCTGTCTTTAGGTCTTGTGGTATGAGATCAAAAGAAAATCCCATGAAGCAAAGTAAGAAGCCAATTTAAACTCATTCTATATGGTCAGTTTTGCTCGAAAGATGTTGCTGTGCTGACTTTGAAGTCTCAGGCTTTCTCCAGGAATACGTTTCAATGCATTATCTCTTTTCCTACATGCCTGAAAATAAAAGGGCTTAAACACTGACTTGTATGCTTCAGGGCTCATTTGAAGAAATGCCAGCAAGCCTTCCTTCCTGCCCTTCCCTGCCCTCAGTCTGGAAAAAATTTGTATTTTGAGTTATCTGGTAGCAAACAGATGCAATATCAATAGTTATTGAAACATGAAAAAAAGAGATAAAAATTACTATTCTTGCTGTATGCTCAGGCTTTTTGCAAATAGAACTAAGCAAATGCCTGTTTATGAGGTTGGGGCACTACAGGTAATGATTCCGCATTGTTAATTTTTTTAAATTTTGTCTTGTTTTTTATTCATGAATCCTGTGCCTTGTCTCATTTTCTTGTTAATGAAAGCCAGTATTAGAAATTTTCTAGCTTAATGATGAATTTTTTTATTAGTTCTGCAGTGTCTTGACTAAAATAGGGTGCTGTGTATGCCTTCACCATAGTGTAGAAAGAGACAAGTAATGAGAAATGGCCAGCAAATTAAGAAAGAGTGAACAAGCACTGCTCTCAAGCTGACTTCACAAAAAAAAAAATTCTCTCTTTTAAAAACTGAGTAAGGAGAAAAGTGGTACGAGTGCTACAGCTGGGGTTGTCAGAGAAAACCTACTTCAGAAAGTAAAACATACTGCAGAGATAAGGCTTTTTTTTTCTAACTCATCAGAAAGGAGTTCCAAAAAGAAAATGCAGACCTCACCAAATAAGTATTCAGAAAGAGAGAGAACCATCTGTTGTATCCCTTTCCCCCCCTCCAGGAGGAAGAGAAGACCTTCACAATCTGAGTCAGAAACCAACAAATAGGAGACGTATGGAAAGGGCTTTATTTCCTACCCCGGCTTGTAGGATTTGAAACAGGGTAGGAAGAGAAGAACTAAAGGTAGAAGGAGAGCATAAAAAAGTCATAAAACAAAAAGAATTTCAGAATTATTGTAATTCCTCTTTCCAGATATTTGAAGATGCTATTTATAGAGAGCAGTATTCGCAAACCAATATCAAAAAACGTATATAAGATGCATCCATTTATGCAAATTTCACAGGAAAACCTGTACTTTTGCTAAGAGAATGGATAAAACCATGAATCTATCAGTTTACAGTGAACTAATGTCGTCAAAGGGTGGATTTCTGCTGAGAAAACACATTTCTTGAATGATCAGAAGACCATTTGAAGACGTAGTTAATATTATGCCATTGTCTTGAATATTCTTTAAAGATTAGGATAATACATATTTTCTGGAAGTGGTAGTCACGAAAAAGGGTAATATTACTGAATATTACACAAACATTATTTGTGTAATATTCAGTAATATTACACAAATATTACTGAATATTACAATCAATCAACGAGCACTGCTGTGTGATTGTAACCTCCATTTCACCTTGAGGTTTCTGTAGATTAAATTTCAGAGCATAATGAGATTAAATATTTTTCTTGAAGAGCTTTCAGCTTGTGTCCCATAAGTGCAACTAATTTCTACAGGGTAACCTAGTTTGAAGCTAATGGAAGTCTGCAAGGATGCCGAGGTCACTCCTTGCCAAGCCTCTGTGAGAAACTCAGCCTGTGTCAGGTCTGACAACAGGAGTGATGACAGTAGACAAAGCAACCCTAAGGCAAAGTCTGAATCAAAATCAGGTCCTATGTAAAGGAATCACTGGGGTTGCACTTTTTGCATCAGCTGGGAATCAGGTCCTCAGGGAAAAAAGGTTAGCGGCAGATGGCAGAGGTTGTGTGGATAGACTTCAGAAGGGCAGCAAAGCCACAGAGCAGTGACGAAGATCTTTGGGGTCAGAATGAGCAAAAGTGAAATACTGGATCTTGATTTGGCACACTTTTAATTCACGTCTTTTTTCTCTTCTTGTACAAACCTTTTATTTTTTTTATGCAGTTTTGCTGGTTTTCACTCCAAAATCCATTTAAACGTAAATACTTAGACCGATATTAAAAAAAAGTGATGTCTTTCACACTGAGCTCAATTAATATTTAAAGTCCTTCAAATGGTACTGCTAAAACAGCAGAAGAAAAAATAGAGTCTGCTGCAATGGACTTTATAAATGGCAGCTCTGCAATGTGGTCAAAATCTGTGATAAGCTATTTGAAAATTAAAGTTAAAAAGTGGTAAAGAGCATCTATTTTTTATTCCAGAGTAGAGTAAATGAATATCATATTCTCATTCTTACAAAGTACTAAATTAATGGTATTCAATTAAATCCAATCCTCTTGAACCTTAGAAGGCGAATTGACAGGACTCACGATCAAGCAACTATCTGCTATTACAGATCTGCATAGCATGGTCTAAAATCTAACTTTGAATAGTGTGTTAAGAAAAAAAAGTCCAGTATTTCAAATTATATCCAGTAGGAAGATAGCAAGGACACTGGCAAGGGCACAGAGCCTGGCAGAGCTGGGGAATCCGCTAGGTGGAACACATCAGCAATGACACTGAATTGCTTCCTGACAATAAGGCTATACCAGCCAAGTAAAGAGGTGAATGCAGTTGAAAAACAAAATCCTTCCCTATCAATGTTTGCCCTGAAGAATAAAAATAAAAAATATTACAGGAAAGCAATTTGAGTCTTGCATGCTGTTCCTTTCTTATAAAGGGTTTTAAGATTCAGTCAGCAGTAATAAATTCATCATAATCAACAATATCTATTTAATGATGACGTTAAGGTTGCTATCAGAGGCACCTGTAAAAGTGGTTTTGGTGCTCTTAAAACTACATCTAGGTAGAACAATGCCACTTTCTCTTCTGGGATATACGGTACATGAGGTACATGAAGCACATGAAAACAATAGGACCATAACTTTGCAGGCACCACATGATACCTTTTCAAGAGCTCACTATATGCACTCATACAACAGGAAATCAAGGCCTGAATGAAAAATGTAGATCTGACTCAGGAAAACTATGGTACCAAAAATCCCATTGTGAACACTGGAAGCCAGGACAGGATTACAATTAACAACCAAAAAACTGTCAGGTAAGATCTTCCTTTTTTTTTTACATTTTTTCTCCCTCATATTAAGTCTTTATCTTTCCCTTGTGAGATTTAAACTTTAAAGACTCTTGCTTAGAGTCTGCTTCCCACACTAATTACAGACACTAAGCATCTGTCAGGATGTCCTCTGGTTATCACTGGAATTTAAACTACCACCATTCCCCACAGTATAGTAGTTAAATCTTAGTGTTTTAAGTCTATATCCCCTTGTACTTAGTTTGCAGTGAACCAGTAGATACATCTGAAGTATGCAGCTGAGTTCTAACACACTGTGATAATGAAGGAGATAAAGCAATCATTCACAGGTCTTTTCAAATGAAATACCTCACTCTCTCTATTCAGATACATAACTTCTAATTACTGTTTGCCTGAGAATTGTCCATACAATACAAAGTCCTCTTCAGCTTTTGATTCAGCTGAAAGAGAAATACCAGATCTCTGTTCAGTGCTGCAGCTTCATTCTTCACATCTGTTTGATAGTCTCTGAAAGCTGTTTGCTTTCCTTTTGGAACTGCATAGTGATTAAAGAAAACCAATTTGCTCAGAAAACTCGCTGGTTTTTCTTTCTGATATCTCTGCAAATTTTATTCTGCATTTAGAACTCCGATTCTCAAAATATTCCATCTTGGCTTTTCTGTTTTATTCAGATAGGGAAACAATCAGAGCTCTATTAATTTGCTCAATTCCAATTCTACTCCTTGGAGTTTATCTGCTTTACCTGAGCATGCAAGCTTTCAAAATAAATGTTCCTAGCTACCAGCCTATCAGGCATTAGACGCTGCATTTTGGATTTGTTGTTCAGTTCTCCAGATTCCCTCACTTCTAGCTTGATTGATCTCTGCCCTAAGCTCATTCAGGTCCTGCCATCTCACTAGCTCTTTCTAGTGTACTATTAAGAAATGTTGTGGTCTCTTCATTTTATTTTGTGTGGGAGCTTGACTGTTACAGTGATCATATTGTTTTTTGCTTCTTGCAAGACATGTATTTTGAGTAAAATAATTTGACCAAAGTAATTTTTTTGGGGGGGCAAAATAGTATTTCCAACAAACAAGTTCCCTCACGGTATCCCCAAATTTCTATCTTATTCGAGCCTTTTCATCTCATCTACACAGGTTCTCATGCAAAATGAAACTTAGGTATCTTAAGTCAGATTTCAAAATTTTCATACCTGAATACAAAATCAAGGTATTTTGATACAAAATACCCAATTAGTCCTTGAATGGATACTTTATCCTGGGACTGTCTTGCGTATATTAATATTGCACTTTTTAACATTTCTGTCTTTCACAATATACTGGAATATTCTTGTCCTAAAAATGGGAAAGACTGTCATATCTCAGTTAAACCTTCTGCAAAACCACCACCAACAAAGGCGTTTCTCTTTTTATCTAGCTAGAGGAACTTGATTGCCACTTGTTTCTGTTCAAGGACGACCACTTGCCTCCTGTGTGGTCCCCTCCCAGGCAGACCTGGGGGGCCAAAGCCCCAGGGAGCCCTGGGCAAAGCCCCTGTGCCCCTGCCCGGGGCACAGCCCTTGCACTCCTCGCACCCGCTCAGCTCGGCCAGGGGCACCTTGTTTGTCAGAGGGGACTGCTTTTTGGAAATTTATTTGTTTACTTAAGCCTTGGGTGGTGATCCCCAATTACATCCTGCACTTCACAGCCCTTCCAGGAGCCATCAGAAAGAAGATGAATTAATTAAAAATTACTTAAAGTAGTTTCGAAAGTTACTTAATCTCCTCAACAAAGTAGTGACCTGCATTTTGAAAGCTCCTGAACTTCGCACTGATTAATTTTTTAGCCACTCAAAAGTGGCTCTTATAAAATGAGAAATAATGGATCACAGTAACTTTCTACAGCTAACTTTGACAGACTGTATTTGCCTGTATTTGCCTAGCTATATTCTAACTATATTATACAGTTGTAGGTGTAATTGTGCTTTGCTGTTCCTATTTCCTGTTCTTTACAGACAGAGCTGCTGTTTTTAGTGTTGGCCTTTGGATAATGAATGACAATAATATCTGTGGAAGAATCCTAGCCTACACAGTGAAGCCCACGTTAGGTTTGTTTCCATTTATATACATTTAAAATGATTCTGTTATTTCAGCTGTAAATGGGTGGGAAAAAAAAAAGAACCTATGGGAAAAATACATGAAAAAAGCTTTTTCTTTAATTTCTTAATTGTTGAATGAATCTTAAGCCTTATTTATGAAATCTCCTAAATGCATAATCTGTTCTCATTTCTTGAAACCAGGAAGATATTAAATGACATAATAAAACATTTGATAGAATATTTCTGTCTGTTAAATGTATTACCTTTTTTATAATAAAATGGAGGAAATAGAACAGAGGAAAATCTTTCTTATATTTTACCTTTACAGAAAATGATTGTTATATTCTTAAATCAGTGCAGTAATATTCTTAAATCAATGAGATCTGAGCTATCAGTGAGGTGTAATGATGTGAGATGACTGAACCACAGCTACTAGTTAAAGGCATATTCACAAAGCTGTGATTTCTATGATGCTGTGTATATGTGGAAAATGGTAAGTCTGTAAAATAAATCAATGAAAAGATACAAAACAAAAATGTGCTGTATTCACCCCTCTAATATTCATAAAGAGTTAAGTCTGTGCTGAATAAAAATTTTGCTATGAAATTCAATGGATTCATCATCCTCCCTGTCAAGACGAAACCAAGAATCACAGAAATGCCATTTTTGGCCACCAGTAATATGAAGTTTGTACCACTGAGAATTCCAGCTCCACCAAGGTATCATTAGAACTCTAAAAGAACAGAAAATGTCCAAAACACATGGGGGCTATGTAGAATTAAGGGACATAGAAAACATGGGCAGAAGAAGCCTGAGACAGAAAAGGTCAGACTGTGATGCTGAAGCTGTGACAGATATTCTCTAGGCTTTGGACTGGAGGAAAAGCAATTTCTGCACTTCAAAGAGAAAAGGCATATAAGGAATAGTGAAAATGCTTTTTTTTTCTTCAGAGAACTATTTTTTCTCTTCCTTGGGGAGTAGAAGCTGTTGAACATAGGAGGAAGAGCTGCAGCATAGGAGAAGGTGAATGCAGTTGAATTCTTCCTCCACGTGACTACCTGCATTGTCCCAAATTACCCTGGATTGTTTGTTTCCTCGATCTTTGCCTCTGCCAAAAAAAATGGAAATTTCTGATACATAGAGAACTTAAAAATTTTTTTATTGGAATCTGCAATCCCCTACATTTTCAGCAGAGCATGAATAATGTTTGAATCAATATTCCTTATCACACAAGAAAGACCTAAACATTTACATGTCCCATCCTACCCATACCTTGAGGAATGAAGTGAGGGGAGAATTCTTAGGCCCTTTCAGTGAAACTTGTGTTCAGCTTGGCACAGTGGAGTGTCAGAAAGGAGTGGAAAGAAAGAAAATGAACCACAAGTCTAAACTGTGTTGATTAGAGAACTTACCTAGAAAAGGGAGGCAAGCCTAATAGTCTGTCATTGTCCACTGAATACTTACTATAAAATTAAAATAGTAAAACAATGGCGAATTTTCAGTTTTTCCTCCTCCTCATGTGTCCTGGACACTTAATTACAATTATTTTTATGCTTATTTTCTCCTGGGTCTGATGAATATTTAGATATTCAAAGTAGAGAGATTTCCAACAGCAGCAACTGAATGTATATATTTTCACCCTATCCTGATGTACCAAACAGTTTATATACAAAAAAGATGTAAAAAAAATGAAAGGCCTGGGTAAAGAAGTTTTCAAGCAAAACAGCCACCTGAATCTAAGATGTCCTTAACATCAGTAGTGCCCTAGATACAGTGCAATTGCCAGATGGGCATATGTGCAGACACATTTTGGACAGAGTGGAGTTCTTAGGCTTGCTCTGTGACCACCAAAGAGAAAGGGCCCTGCAGGCAAGGATGTGATGGCTCTGGAGAGAAAGAGAGATTACGTTCTTCCAGGGTCAGATGACATTTTAAGAAAGTAAGAGAGGTTATCATAGAATCATAAAATCATATACTGGATTGGGTTGGAATGGACCTCAAAAATCAGTTACATGCCCCCTGACATGGGCAAGCTAGGAGAATTAGGGTTATGTATCCAGGTTGCTTGCATTCTGCATAATTTGGGACTTTGTTTGAAGAGTGAATCAATTTGCTAACAATCATAAACTTTTATTTCAGGTACCTAAAATCATTCAATTCAATGGCTTCATTCTGAAGTAATTGATAGTCCATCACAGCAATTACCTATAGCTGTTTGTTCTAGGTGATGGCATAGACACTGCTGTCAGCTCACTTCTGGAAATCTTTCTCTGTGGGAAAAAACATCAAAAAACAAATCATAGGAAATTAGGCAGTGGATATCAGCTTTGCACCTTCCTGACTGAACCACTTATTCCTAGGCCATTGGGTCAGGTACTGCTTCCTGCAGGACCACCATATCTTCCAATCTTCTATAAAATGTATTTTATTGCCTACGTGCTTTGGGAATTGGCTCACTAGATACTACCCAGAAATTCCAGATTATGGCCAAAAAACATATGCAGAATACTATAGGTGGACCTGTTTGCTCTGTGTCCAATGCAGAACAGGTCTCATATTTGATATCTGGACCTGCAGAGCTGTTGGCAGCAGTTCTGGACCCATCATTTCCATATATTCTGTTGCACAGTGGATCGACTCCAACAGGAGGGGTAGAATATGCACCATTCTCCAGAACGCATTCTTCATGCACTCTTCTGACAAGCAAATAAGAGCTGCAGTCCACCAAGGAATGAAGACATGAATAATAGAAACATTGAATGGTTTGAGTTGGAAGGAGCCTTTAAAGATTGTCTAGTCCAGCCCACCTGCTAGAGGCAAGGATGCTTTCTACTAGACCAAGTTACTCAGAGCCCTGTCCAATTTGGCCTTGAACACTTCCAGGGATGGTACAAATTTTCTGTTCTGGTGCCTAATAACCCTCACAGTAAAGAATTTCTTCCCAATATCTAAACTATACCAGATTCTTGTTTAAAATCATTATTCCTTGACCTATAGCTGCATTCCATGATAAAGAGTCTCTTATTGCCCTCCTGTAGGCCGTCATTATGCAGAAAATGATGTAGAAATTCTTGCCAGAAGGCACTGAGGAGCTGAAAACACTTGAGAGTTGGTTGAAAAACGGGGTTAGATAAATGTGTGGAGAATGGGTCCATTTGTGCCTACTGAAGTGGGTGAGCCAGGTGCAGTCTCCAGCTCAGGTGTTGCCAGACGCAGGGTCTGGAGAGCACCCGTGGCCTTACGAGCCCTGCCTGGCCTCCTCCTGACTCTTCCCACAGCCCAGGGCCCCATGGCTGCTCCTGCAGGATGTCAGGTGCTGCCCATCAGAGTCACATAGGGGCGGTCTCCAGCTTCCACGTGCCCCCGGGCCTTCACCTGAGGCAAGCCCAGCTTGGCCTTGATCAATCCTGGTCCCTATCCCCGGGCTCAGTGCTGGGAGCTGGGGCTGCCCTAGCTGTCCTGGATGCCCTGGTCCCTGTCTGGGGCTGTGGGACCAACCCTGACTGCCAAGCCCTGCCCTGTGTCCTCAGGAGAGGAGCCCTGACAAGAGCTTCCACAGATTGCTTTAATTGTTCCCAGATGCTTTACTGTGACAAGACAAAAAGAAGGGGATAGTGACTCTTGTGACTTCACAGTAAGAACATCCTTTTTTCGAGCAATAAGGTAATGGACTTCCCATGAGTGATGGGTAAGTGGATTCACAGTCAGATTGATTGCCTCATCGTTTCAACAAGGAACTATCAAGGTGTGATGGAAAATCATTTCTTTAAAGAGCTTAACACCGAACTGATCATAATTTACAAAGAGACAGGACTCAAGTTAAATTTTCAAGTAATAAGCTGCCTGTAAATATCCTCAGAGTTTATTCTAACATTGAAAAACAAAAAAAACCCTGAAAAATAAAGATCTTTCCAGCATTATATACATAAAATAATAAAAAACCAGAAATCATGTCAGTCAGCTTTTGTTCAGGTGGCACAAATCAGAAAGGGTACATTAGATTTCATTTCTCTGAAGCTGCTCCAGGAAAATCTCCCACAGAAACATTCCACAAAATAAGGCATCACAAGGATTATGTGAGCAACAGAGGACTCCAAGGCCATAGCCACAGACAGAAGTGTAGCACAAAAATATTGCATTACAAGACACAAGGTCATAACAATAATTAAAGTGTTGATAGAAAATTGGCTCAGACAACCATGCTGTAACATACTGAATTCTTCTTCAGCAAATCCATGTAGGAAGGCTAGCAGATTATCAAGTATCTTCTGAAAGTTCAATTCAGTAGAAAAAAAGTGTTATCTTGCCTAGTACTGGTATACAGATTGCCATGATTATGATCTGAGCCGGAGGGGAGACTGGAAAATATCTGGGCAAAGAGCAAAATACATTGTAGTAGTTGTTGTTCAGTAACTGAAAAAATACAAAACAAAAACAACAGAAACGTACAAAATCTGAAAAATAGTAAAAAATAACCTCTTAAAATACTGTGAACTTACCAAAATTATTTGTGAGCCTGGAAAATGACCTGTGACTAGAGCACAGTTTCTGGTGATTTCTAATAATAATTAGTAATTCTCTAAGTGTTGGGACTAGTGAAACTCGGAACCAGGTATTCTCTCTCTTTCTTGTGATCTTACCCATTATAAAGGCTTAGTATCTGAAGAATCTTTCCTCTACCCATCATCCCTTTGCATCTTAAGATCTTTGAGACCTCTACTTTTTCAAATTTTGGCCAAATCAGAAGAAAAAAGAAAAAATATTGAATAATCAAGAAAGAATCATTCTTGGGGAAACACAAAGAAGAAAAGATAGTGGTAGAAGGGCACTTGCAGTCTCTCTGCGTCTCCTTATAAGCTCATGCTTAATAAACAAAGACATTGTGAAGCTTTCTGCTTTTAGCAAGGGAGATTGCTCTGTGTTAAATACACTTTCTGTACATAACACAAGGATTTCGCAGAACGAGTACGATGATGTTTGGTATCCTCACGATGGCCAGATAGATAGAATTCAAATCTCTTATTCACTTGATCTGGTAGATGGGTGAGAATTACTGACCTGATCTCTCAGTGTCAAAGGCCAGCAACAGAAAGGAGCACAGTAATGCTCTGAAGTGGAGAGCACTCAGCATAAGCAAAGGACACGGGAGAGAAGGGAAGCAGTTTGTGAGCTTTCCATGTTTCACCTTTACTATTTAGCTTTACAGAACAAAGATGCCAAATCTGCAACCAAATCTCTTACGCTGAGTAGTGAACACAATTTTATCGACAAAGGTTTGCTACTTTATGGTGTCTTATAGGGCAGAACCATCAATGAATAAAAGAAAGCTGTTTTCTGTGTGTTGAGGAAAATTTAGGTTTGAGAAATTTGCTATTCTACTAACTGCAAACTTCTCCTATGCTTTTAAGAAGGGAATTTTCTCTTATTGCTATCTGATACTGTCAGCATTATATAGAGAATATAAAAGCTTAGTATGTGTGTGGCCCAACTGAATTTGATTAAGATTATTAACATGTTAAGGTGTTGTTTTGCTTAACAACAGAGGTTTAAAATTGCCTATTTGTGATATTGCATTGATTTATAGCACTTTAAGGAAACAAAACCTTTCGTGAGAAAAAGTCAGACTGCTTGAAATAAGACAAAAAAAGCTTAAGTATCCATAAATTCTTCAGCATTCAGAATCAAGGGAAGTTAAGCTTTGTTGCTAGGAGACTGTGACTATAAGGAGAGATTGCTTTGTTTTAAAGATTAGAATCTGTAAGCAAAATACTTAGCAGATAAAACAGCTATATATGAGTTCAGTGTAGGCCAGGTGAAGAATGAGGCAAGTCCTAGAAAGCTTATGAGAAGTGCAAATCTTCGAATACTCTTCAGCTATCATGACATAATGGCCTGATAAAAGAAGCTCATTATTTGCCTGCTAATAATTAGGATGAAATTTCAGTTGAGATAAGAATTAAAGAATAAATATTGATGAATCTGTCAAGAAGAGACTGTGATTTAATTTACTTTTGGTATTTATATGGTACTAATTTGTAGGTCTCTGAAAGTTTTTAAATGAATAACAATAAAACATGTTACATCCATAGAGAAAGCAGGCTTGTTGCAGAGAAAAGAGGGAATTATTCTTAAAGTTATCTCAAATTTGCTAAGTACCTTCCAATAAAGAAAAGAAGTTTGAAAAATTTAAAGTTTTTCCTGCCTACAATCCAGCACAAATAGCTTTATAATATTTATATAAAGTGTTGTCTTTTTATAAATTAAAACTAAAAGCAATAGCTGTAATTTAAAATGTTAAAACTTAATTGAGAAGTATTAATGTACTTAATTTTGTCTTGAAAATACAAGCTCAAGGTTTTTGAGGGCTTTTTTGGGTGGAAAAGGTGTTATTTTAGTTAAAATGTCTCAGTTTTTCTACTTCTGTGTGATTCAATCAATGGAGAGGCAGAGTTTTCATGGGATATTAACTATAGAATTAATTAAAAAAACCCAATATCCTTAGTTTGGTAGCTGTGACACATCTCTTGCTGGTGTCCACATCACTTTGGGGCAGGAAATTTTAGATATCCAGGCCCACAGTATGTGTGTGGGAACCCTGTAGACAGGCATATGTAATTAATTATTTCTAAAGTTGAAGCATTTTGAGTTATTAAAATATTATCAAAACAATTTGATAATAAGCTGTGTTTGAAAATTGCATTGTTCCTGAAATGCTGGAACAAATATTTTGCTTCATTGTAATTAGGTGCCCTTTTTTCACTCCTACTTCGTTCTCAGCTTCCGTCTGACATTTCGGATCTCTCACTGGACGATGTTACAGAGGAGTTTGTTCTAAAGATACCGTCAGAAAGCTTGTTCAGATATGAAAACGCTCCTGAAAGAGCAAAATAAAACCTCGGCGTGCCATATGACTTCCCTCGTGCAGTCAGTCATCCTAAGGCATCAGGGTGGTTACTCATGTTTTCTGGTGGGTGGACACCCTTCTGCAATTTCTCCTTCCGTGCCAAGCCAGCCTGCTCAACACATCAGCCAGACAGCTACGCCGAGGCCCCCTCATGTAAGATTCACTTAGAGATTTTAGCTTTGCACTGTCAAGCCCTTGTTCACAGCAAGCCAGATGATTTTCTAGCACCACATGGTAGTCTGGTAGCTCATTTTCAGTTGTGTTGTACAAGGTGAAATCCTAGCTCCTCTTTGATTTGTTGTACTTACATACCCATCTACCTTTTGAAAACACTTTGAAGTTCCTATTAGGTTGAACAACAGAGATAATTTAAGACTAGTGGTATTTACATTAAGTGTTCTTTAATCCTTTCCTACCCTTTAGCATTCTTTTTCAAATGTTACCAATTGGGAAATATCAGAATTTAAAAAAAACCCCAAAAGTAACAAAAATTTATATTCTCTGAATTACTGAAAATCAGAGATCTACATGTACAAATTTGCTTTTCTGACCACTGGTGAGCAGAAGTATTCAATGATTCTATGATATCCTCAACCTTCTGCTTTCTGAAAGCATTCATTAAGAGGAGACACATTCTCAGCCAATTATGCAGAGTTCAAAATCACTTAGGTGTTTTGTCTTAGTGCTAATTTACACATACCTTCTTTACGGTAGCAACAGCACCTAATAGCAAAGTGCAGTACCTGCATTCTCAAGGAGGATTTAATGAAGGAAAAATAAATTTTTTGCTTTAAGATGTGGTTCTAGTTGATGCAATTGGCAAAAGGGGATGAGTGTTATGAATTATGTCTTGACACTGAGATACCATGGCAACTTGCATATAAATATATATATATATATATACACACACATGTGTGTCAATAAAGAGAAAGAGAAACTATGCTACTATCAGGGAAAAAAAAACCAAACAGTTTGGGTCAGGAAGAAAAAAAATTATTAGAATCAATTTAGTGGTTTATTCATTAAAAAATTGAACATGTTCATACCAATGCAGTGGTTGAACTGTTCCACATCGAAACCTGATTTGTATAGAAAATGAGATAAGACCTTATCTTAGGAACATGTGGTCCATACAGTCTTAGGAAAAGGAAACAACTGTAAAAATATCATAGTTATCCTCAATTTATATGCAGAAAATAAGGCACAAATACACAAGTGGTAGGGATCCTTCAAACAACTGTAGTTGTCCATAGTGTAGGTATTCACCTGTTAGCCAATGACTTTAGGGTCTCTTTTAAATCAGGATTGAAAAAGAGGCAATTCCAAGCTACAATTCTTGTCAACATCAACCAAGTACCAAACGATCGTATAAATCACATACTAAAATTCTGTTTTTCTCTCCACTGACTAAAAAGACAACTTAATGACTTTATCTCTGTTAACATTTATTCTTTTTCACAGCTTGGTTTGGTCCAAGTAATTGCTTGTTTATGAGTAAAGTTGCCTAATAAACCTAAGACAGATTTGAGACTGAGTCAACCTTTCTGGAAATCCTTATCAGCTTCCTGTCAAACCCATCTTTTTCTTTGCAAATGATTCTTGATCATTTGAAAGGCAAATTTGGATGCAATGTGTGAGTTTCTGTGAATTTTGTCTTTCACAGACTCATTTAAAAATGTATTCTAATTTCTTAGGAAAACTTACAGAGACTACAATTTAACTTTATTCTTCAGCAGCAGGTTGCTACCAAAGCAAAGATCACTCTTCCTAAGAAAAATAAACAAAAAGCTTTTTTTAGATTCATTGTGTTTGATAGAAATATTTCATGCTCTCTGCTCAAGGTTATTGGGCACTTAAACGAATGCATACCACATATCCACGCTACTGGTTTTCAGAAATTACAACTAGATGTACAATTTGCCTTTAAAGTTGTTTGCCTGAGATTACATGTCAAATTCAGCTGTTAACATACAGGACAAAATCTCCTGTCATTTTCATTGTTCATTGACTTTTGTGAGGACTGTAGCATTTTGGCATAGAACAAGGGCCATTGACCTGTGCAGACCTCTACCAAGAGTGAGTTTTGGGTCTCAGTAAAGTGTGACACTCATAAGAAATCTTTCTGCCTCAGCCATGAAAGCATTGTGCTGTGATTAGAGGATAAAGCCAGCCTGTGACAGACAAGTCAGTCTCAGTCTGTTAGAGTTACTGTCATACGTGCACTTTGAGTCTGTAGAAGGACAAGTGCAACAGCAAGAATAACAACCTAGCTTGAACAATTTTCATTGTTCTTGCTTTCCAAAAAACCTGATATAGAGCCCACCAAAAAATCTGATATCTTCAAATAATCCAGTTTGAAGGATCTTAAAGAGTCCACTAATTCTCTTCAGACACTTTTAGGGAGAAAATACGCCTGAGCAATTGCAAATCTGTAGGAGTGAATCTTCTTTCATTAGCTGCAATGAACCATTACGTCAAGAAAGTTCTGTCAGGTAGTCTGAAGTAATTGCGTTCCAAACAACAAAGGTTTTAAAATGACTGAATTAAGGTATTAAGTCATCAAAATATATTGTCTGCAATTTCCTAACTGAAAACGTGTATTTTCTGCATCAAAGGAACTGAGCAGATAACAAAAACAACTGCAGGTATATGACAGTAAGTATTTGTTGTGTAAGTATTTGTTATGTTTGAAATCTAATAAGCCTACCCATGTTGTGTGGTATTCAGAAATTCATAAAATACAATTTTTTATCTAACTTGTATCTCAAAAGTTTGCTAGTTGATATATAGCTTATTTCATAATTACTTTATTAAAAAATTCTCTAACAAAGAATTTCTTTGAGCAAGTTCCCTGGAGCAAAATGCATCTTTGAGTTGCATAGACGTAAAGTTAATCAACAGACTTCAGCTCAGTAGCTACTTCAAATTTTGTGATTTATTGTAGACTAATGCTTTTCAAACCATGTTAGGGGTTTTTTTTTAACTTCTAAAGGACTCAACTCCAGCTATGGATTATATAATAAAAAAAAAGTACCAGTATTATTGCCATAACTGATTGATACTGATAATCAGCAGTTATCAGAGGATATTGTCCACATTGCTGCTTTTGTAAGATGTGCTATTAATGGCTCCAGGACAAAGATGTATGTGGCACTGTGCTAGGCTAATAAAAAATTAGTTGTATGAACTGAGAGAAGCATGGATGATACTGAAAAAAAAAAAAATTCAATTGGCACTCAAAACACAAGATTATAAGGTCTTGAAATTATAAGCACAAGATGATAGAAAATGCCACAGAGCTCTGAATGCAGGTCCCAAATGATTGATCACTCACTGATTATTAAAGGAATGCAACCTGGAAACTGGTTAAAACTGGATTTTGAGTTAATAGAAAAAGAACAAGTTAAGGTGATTTTTGAAAAAATATAAAAAATCACGTAAAGCAGAATTAGTATCTAAAATGAAGACAACATCAGTTTCACAGTTCTTTATAAAATTCAGTAAGAACTTGGGTTAGAGATGACTCACTGTCACTCCAGCTCTTGAGAAAACCCTTTTATTAAGCTTAGGATCTACTGCAGAACTGAAAGGCTGAGCTAGTATCAGGGAAAGAGGGCACAGCAGGAATTCTGTTTGTATCAATTTAAGCCAAATTATTTTGGAGAAAGAGAGGTAAAATCAGATTATTTGAATGCTAATTTTTACTGTCATTATAACCAGGCTAATAATTATTTTTTATAGGATTGTTTTGATAAGAACAAATTCTTGCCTTCATATCTAGGCTTTGTTACTATAGCCTATATAAGTTGTATGTAATGTTTGGTATGGTATTCTACCCTTGAGGCCTGACTGTTAAATCTGAATTCAGAAATTCAGGGAGAATATAAGCAAGCCAGGCTTTAATTTGCATGTAACAGCTGGTGGAGGATATGGGCATCTTCAGCTGATAAAGTTTGGATGACAATCAGGAAGAATCTCTCTTTGGCCGAGTGCTAATCAAGTCCTTTACTGGAAGCAAACATAAAACTGTAATGAAATTTGCAGAGGAATGAAACTGTTCGACAGAAAAGGAATAATCACATGTAAAAATTGGTTCCTAAGAGCCCCTTGATGTGCTTTTCTCATTTTAAGCCAAATCTGAGTCCATATGCCTAGTAACCTAGAATATAGGTCATACAGGCCTGATATGCACTTTCCCAGTTGTGGCTGAAGTAATTTCTGGCATAAAAAGAGAGTTATGTATTATGTACAGAATTACTAGGCCAATTTCTGTGCCACATAAACTGATTAAATCAATTCTTCAATGGCCCCTATTAAAGGAGGTCAGAACAAATGTAGAAAAACACCCCAATTTTTTGTAAATCCTTGTAGGACAAGACGTCTCCATTTAATTTAATTTATCAAAGAAGAGATTTAGTAGTCATGAAATGATGACAGTATAACTGTGCAGAGCTATTTCAGAAAGCAAAAGCATACTGGTATCCAAAGGCTGACAGAGAGCGCTGGGTAAGTTCAGGCCAGAAATCAACATCTATGAGGCAATCAGTGTGATTAACCACTAGAAGTACTACAAGGAGTTCAGACAGACAATCTGCCACTAAAGTTTAAACTAAAGCTGTTTGTGTATTTAGAAGAAGAATGGTAGCTCATCCGGAGATCAGAAAATTACTGGGTGAAAAGTTATAGTCCGTGCAATGTAGGAGATCAGAATAGATTGTATAATAGACCCCTTTGTCCTTTAACTCTGTGATCTATATATCAGATTTTTCATCAGCTGCTATCAGTGTTAGTATACTTGCATTCTGTGAGTCTTGATTTTAAGGTATTTGGTTCCTATTATAAATTTTCATGAGAGTTTTGCATGACTGCGAATCCTGTTAGACATATACTTTTGAATGAAAGATTTGGCACTCTGACCTATAAGTCAAGAAAGTGAATTCAAGGTACTGCGTGCCAAAAAATACACAAAAAAATCCCCAAAGATTTTATCAGTAGTCAGAATTAAAGACTATGAGTTTCACAGAGGACCCTAAACTCATCACATCACATTTAAAGTAGACTTCTTTCAGCTACCAATAGTAGTTAACCATTAGCTGCCCATGACCATTTGTCTTTGTGTTCACTTGTTGCCCAGGAATGGTGGCCAAATTCTCATTTTCAGTGGCCTAACATTGCAAGCCACCAATCATTCATATAATGCACACAAGGATTTTGCTACTGAACTGTGCAAGATTTTTTTGAACGCTTGAAGTTACATTTAAGAAATTCCTAGAAAGCTTTAAAGCTAACCTGTAGTGATAATAGATGGGCAGCAGGCAGGAAGAGAGATTCATGGGAAAAATAAATGCTTTAAAGTCTATGTAGGGAGTAGAGATTCTCCCACAATATTTATAGTTGCTTAGATAAAAGCTAATGCAATATGAACTTAACTCTACTTCGTACGCTATTATATCATATTACATGGGTAAGTTTCTATTAAGTTGAAAAGAAGACATGACACCATGTCAATTTTTTTTTGTGGAAATCCATACTCTTACTTTCAAAGGTACTAAAGAGAGATGTAGCAACCTTAAAATGCATTTCCTTCCTTCTCATACTCAATGTATTTTTCTGTATCTGTTTGAGGGCTTTAAAGGAGAAACCAAAGCACTTGTGGCAAATATGAAGAAGTTCAACAGAAATAAGGTCAGGAAAAAGGGACTTTTTCTAGTCAAACATGAAGATTTAACTGGCTTTCACTGAGCAGAATTTACAAGAACAAAAAAACCTCAAACAATAAACTGGATGTCTGCTGCCCTTCATATGTATACTTATTAGTTTCAATTAAGTTAGGGGGTCTGACACATTTAAACTTAGCTCTCTTATTTAGTCTCACTTGTCCCAATGAATAGGTTGTGTTTGTACAGCTGAATCTATTCAGTCAATTTTAGTCAGACATTTTCCTTCAGTCTTTTAAAGAGAGTGAACGTAAAAGATGCTGATGCACATTCCACACTTCACACATGGTGCTAAAAATCCATTAGTAGAAGAGTAGCAAAGGTACAGGTTGATCAGAAAGAGCAATTGAAGGTCAGATTTAAATAGATGTATAAAATCAGCTAGGCTTGATTGGCCATGGCTTTAGCATATATCTCTGACTGACTATTCAAATATTGATGTTGAGCAAACACAGAATATTGAATACAAGACTCGAAATTAAAATCAAATACAAAATAGTAAAACATTAGCTTTGGACAATATTTTGAATATATTTATTAGAAAACAGTGGGGTAAGAAAATGCATTTTATAACAGAAAGAGGATCCTTCAGTACAGAGCATGGACTCTTGTTCCAAGGTAGTTTTGCTGGTAAGACCCTTTTGTTGCGCTCCTAGATGTTAGCAGGCAGACTTTTTTTTCCACCGGATCAAAGCTCCTAAGGGAAATATGGAAGGGCTGACTCAAAATATCACTTCACTACTTTTTGCACTGCTTCCTAAACCTGACTAGTAGGGGCTCATGAAGGAATCCCTTGTGTCGCCTCGCAGTGTCTTGTATCAGAGCTAGTTTTTCAAAACTAATTTGCTGATTAGTATTTCTTAAGAAAAATCAACATGCTTGGGCAGGACTACAGGTAGAGTTGAACTCTGAATAGGGAGAAAATTATCATAAAACCTAAAAGGATTATTCAGCTCTCCTTGAAGAGTAGGAACATTTTGTAATATCTTTGGATATCTTATAATATCTGTAATATTTTCTCTTGTCCTTGTCTATTTTTCTGCACCATCCTGTTCATGGGCTAGACCCTGGTTTCTGCAATTTATTTCATTATTTTTCTGATGGTCTTCAGGTTTTTAGTGTCATATTGATGGACTGGCCTTCTTTCCCTATTGTCTCTTATGTTTTCTTAGCTCTCATTCATCTTCTGCTTCTGAATGGCATTCATGTTACTGCTTGACATAAAGGTCATCTTGATATTACTCTTAAAGCTTATCCTGAATATGTTGGTCTTCATTCTTCCCTCATGGCTGATTAATGACTTTCGTTTCTTGCCTTAGAAATTACAGTATAATGAGCTTCTGAATAAGTTTTCATAAACTCCTTCAATCAAAGCTTTTGAATTGGTTAACACTTTTTTTGCTAACAAGAACTTAAAATCTTTATGAATCTTAAATCTTAAAATCTTTACTTCATAAAGATGACTGTTTTGAAAAATCATTTTTCGAACACTGCTAACCGTGCTATTTTTCCAAATATTTTCAAGGTTGTAAAAGCAAGTAGAAGCATTTGGTCATCTTTGCTGGAGTTCTACCACAATTTCATTTTCATTGCAAGGCTCCAATCTTGATAGGAAAACTGACTAATTTCTTTTAATATTTTGCTTTCTGAAGTTATGTTCCTTTGGGACGTAAATAACAACATTTTTTGTCATCTATTCATTGATGAAACCACCAAATTGTTTTGTTTTGCTTTGCTTGCTCTTTGGTCAGTCTTTTGTTTACCATCAATATACAGAACTGAGACAGGTAATGCCATCACAAAAATCAGCATTGTAATTTCCTCATAAATCCTTATGTTAGATTCTGTATCATCAAGCACTCACACTGCATGAACAGAATAAGTTACAGAAAAGCCCTAAGCTGCCTTGGTTGGCACTAAAACCCACTAAAAGATATCTTCCACCATTTTTATTCACAGTGTCGCTCTATTTGTTACAGCAGAATATCTTTCCATGTAGTCTACAGCATGCCATAATTTTCCAAAGATAATCTCATATATTCCATAAAACTGCTTGATAAATGTAGACATTTTATCAAAAAACCTTCTTGTTGATCTACATCCATTTCAATTTAAAAGGTCGAAGAAGAATTTGCTCTGCAAACAAAGCAAATATTTTAAATACCTCCTTCCTCTGCTTTTAGCTGAAGATCTATTTACTTCTTTATATTCTGTGATACTGAACATTTTTGAAACACATTGAATCTTGTTACAGTAGGTGTAGTCATCTATCCTTAAAAATATACTATAAAGGTGTTTTGATTTTTTCTTTTTCATTTCACATTTGGTTTTAAAGCATATGGAAAGTCTGGATGATTATTTTTGTCACTTGCTATAAGCTTTTCTGTGGTTAAATGTATCAAATCTCTGGTATGAAAAATTCAACTTGATCAATACAGAAGACCTGACCTGAGTAAGGTTGCTATATATTTTAGCTTCATTTTAATTTTTCATTTAAGGAAACTATAATTCAGCTTTCCAAAAATCTCATGCATTATATGTATGAAGTATCTTTTAGCTTGGCTGATATGGCAGTATCACCACATTATAAATATAGGATACATTATTCTGGATCCTGCAGACTATATCTGATATATCTTCATATACCAGTTTCAAAAAGGGGAGAGAAAGGTAAGAAGGAAGTGAAACATGCCGCAATACATGGCTCCTGAAATTGCTCAGATTTCCTTCCTGATCTGTTAGGAAATCAGGGAAACATTGTGAGAATGGACCATGGGGAGAGCCCCAAATTCTGCAGAGCCTTTGAACACTGTTTTCTTCAATTCTGCTCTCAAAGGCAGTATTGCTTCTTGCCAGGACTTCCATTAAAGTAGTCAGCTAAGGCCAAAGAGGTAATATGTATGTGTCAAGATGGGTTGCAAGATCTGACAGGACTCAGGTAGATATCCAGGAGTCAGAGGAAAGTGGAGACAACATGGAGGTTTTTATGTGTGCAATATTAGGTATTTGAAAAGGACAGTCAAAGTTTATAGTGATTGACCTAATCTGCTGAGATGCTCTTTTAAGTTCATAGATGAACGCACTGCGTTTTTTTTTTTTTTAATGCTGGTGTGGAGGAGAGTAATATCTTGACAGGAAGACAGTAGAAATAAATCTTGGTTTCTCTGTTCAGTGACTGTATGGATTTGTATGGACATACACCCCCTACCCTCCAAAATATATTAACACAGAATATTAACCTCTCCTGAAAAGGATAGACATGAAGCTGAAATTCACCTAGTGTTAAAACAGAGGTGTCTATTCTTCTGAAACTCCTTTTGCAAATAATTTTTGAAAATCAGGTCCCTCTGGGGGAAAATAATTTTTCTCACTTTTGCCCTTCTGTTTGTCTCCTCACCCTGCTGGGATTTAGCTGCCAACTATGGCTAACCCTCAGCAGTCCTTTTAAACACATCAACCCATCCAATTTCAGATTTCAAAAAATAGAAAAGTATTTGAAAAGCTGATAGCCTTATGATTATACTAATGGACTGCAGGAACCAGATACAAGCAGAACTGTTGTGGGAGGTTGGTTTGCCCACAAAAAAGCTAAATCCAGTAACTTATTTGCTGATTTTCCTTTTTCTCCTATATATGACCTATTTTAAACCTGAGTTGATCTTGTTTTCAGAATCGCTCTGTGGATTTCATGCGACCAAATACAGTCATCTGCAGTGTAGATTTTAACTTCCTCCTCAAACTCTTTCCATTCCATCCGTTATAGTCAATGTATAACAGAACCATATTTAGGTTGACCAATCGTCCACCTACCTCAGGGAAGAGTAAGCATATACATAGCCCTTTTCCTGTTTGATTTTCTGGTCCCTGGCTATTTCAACTCTAAGAGTTTTCACCCTGTGCACGTGTAGGAGCCTGAGGGAGAGATGGGGACTCCAGACAGCTCTTCATATAACGCTGTTTATTGCATCAGAGGTCGTGGGTCGGAGGTGGTGCCTATGGCTGCTGGCCAAAGGTGAGCTGTGTGTCCTGAAGTCCAATTCTATACATGTTGCAAAGCATTATATCTCTTTCTTTGCTTTACATCTCATTACATAACAACCAATTGACATCATACACAAAACCTTTACATTTACATATAACCTATCAAAACTACTAAAATTACCATACTATGTCAGTAACTAACCAATCACCTGAGTTAGTAGTTACACGTTAAACTTTAAGAACTTGTTTTGCAGTGGAATTTTCTTCTACCTCTGTAAATAGCATCTTTCTGTCTGCCTATGCTCTTTTTCTTGGTAGAAACAATGCCTTCTTTGCAGACCACTCAACCTTTTGGACTTTCTGCCTTCTAACTCGACTAAGCCATTGTTCTAAACCTTCCAACTCAACCTTTGGTCTCTCTGCTGCTTCAGCAGCTACCTGTGCAAAAATCTCTTTTATATACCAAAACTTGCTTTCATTTCTATAAAACCTTCTCCTAAGCATTCGTCTCTATAAAACTTTTCTGTTAACTTTTCATTCTTCTCAACATGCATGTAATTTCGAGATTTTAGCAATTTGCAAATTATTTGTTTTACATCTACTTGTACAACCTTCTTTTAACATCCATATACTCTTTAAGCAGCCACACAATCCTTTGGCATGGAGGTCTACAGATCTATTTTAATTCCACTCCTTTTTGTTCATTTTCAGTACCGTTAATTTAATGAAGTCATCTTTGGTTAATATCTTCTATTTTTAATTTTTTGATTTTTTTTTCAAAACACTAAACAGATTATTTCATTTCACCTTTTCGCAGGCCATTCATGATTTTGTAGCCCTTTTGCATTTATATCCTTTCTTCCTGTTGCCAGTTTCCCAGACTGAAGAGTACTAATCTAAAAAATTACTCTTGTCAAAGATACATCTACAGCAGATAAGAAAAATCACACTTCAAAAGTGCTAATTTCTCTTTAATGATTTCTGAGGGAGCCTAGGATGAGTAAACCAAAAACCAGACATTTATGCTGGGTACTTTTAAATTTAGATGAAATCAGTCTCATCCTCTGTTTCAGGGAGTTATCTCATTGCAAATGAGAGATAAAATGTGGAAATTAGTGAAGAGTTTCCAGCATGCAAGAAATGAACAGAGCTGGTCAAAAAAAAGTAACTATTAAGCAATAAAATTGACTCATGTGTTGTGTACAGAGATATGGAAATGAAAAATCCAGGCTCAGACACTCTATCAGCTACAGCTACATTGTGTTCCTTTTTGGTTTTTGCTGCAGAGTTATGAATAAAATTCAAAATAAATACCACAATTAGAATATGAATAAATTTGTTAAGTATTGTTCATATCTACTAGATATTTATTTAGAATTTTGCTACTATAATTGTGTTCACTTTTACTCTTCTGATTTTCTCCCCATCCTGCCCAAGGGAGTGAGGAAATGGCTGCATGAGGCTTAGTTGGTATCTAGGATTAAAACCATGAAAAGAAGCAAAAAACCAAAAAAAGCTGCAATTCTCAATTAATGAATCCTTTAATTTGGGAAGAGATAAAATTGAAGCAAGCTGAATTTTCTTCTGTTTGATTATTTAAAAGAATCAGTTTCCTAATGACTTAATGCTTTGCTTGTCTTATCTAGTCGTTATCTAGAGCTGCATGTGATGCACACAACTACCTGTCATCCCAGATGTCAGGTTGTGAAATATGTCCTATCAGTGCCCGTGTCTGGCCATTCGGCAGAGCCCTATATTATCAGCAGTCGGTCATTGCCTCCGGGTCAGTCATGTGCTCTTGGCTTTTATTAAATCTGTGAGGGGATTTGAGCTCTCCTGGTGCTGTGTTCCATTTAGATTCATAGATGTAAAGGCCAGAAGGGACCATTGTGATCACCTAGTCTTACCCCCTGCTTAACACAAGCCGTAGGGTGTGCCTGATTGAAGTGTATGTATTTAAAGGGAGAAAAAAATCAGTCTTGTTTAATATTTCCAGAAGAATATGCCATGACCTAAGGCAGATTACTTGAAAAATTATTTATCTCCAGTGTTAGAAGTGTACACCTTATTTCTGGCATGAATTAGCATGGTTTCAACATTCAGCCCTGGGCTTTTGCTGTGCTCTGCTGGATCGAAGAAGATATCCATATTTTGTACTCCTGTACTCAGGTCATGCCATAACTTTCCCTTTGTTAAAGTGTGCAGATAGTTCTGCCGATGCTTAGCTATGAAGCTGTTTTGTGTTAAATTGACATGATTGTTTATAGATATTATGGTTAGGTGCCTCCAAAATCCGTACTGAAAATCAGTGAATATGATGCTAAAATGGTTGCAGAGGGAAGGACTCTCTAGTATTTAAGTAAAGTGGCTATTTTTTATGTTCTTAATACAGGAGTGTTTTAATGCAATACAACACTCAACACCTGGAACCAAAACTTCAAGGAAGTGTCAAGGAGAAGGAGTCAGGTAGTCTAGAGCAGTACATTGTACCAGGACAGGCGACAAACAGTGTCATTTCAAAATTCAGTTCAGGCTGGATGGAGAGGATTTTTCCCATGAGGACAGTCAGACAGTGGCAAATGCTGCACACATTGTGCTGTCTCTGAACTTGAGGGCTTTTAAGCTCCAACTGGACCAACCTGTTCTGACCCAATGGCTGACCCTGCTGTGAGCAGGAGGTTGGACCAGGGACCGTGTGAGGTCCTTTCCAGTTTGAATGACTTTATGATTCTACAATGTCATAAGACACTTCAGGACACACTGACATAAAAGTTTTTTCAGCTTTTTGTATGCTTTTAAAAGCATAAAAATAGTATAAGTACCATAGCAAAATGGTTTCTAGGATTATATTTGCATTAAATGTTTAAAATTTTTGGTAAATTGATAATTTAGTTTATGAATAAATAACATTTTCTTACTTATATTTCTGATTATAAAGCAAAAACAGTTTATTTTTAATGGAGGGACAAATTTAGCAAAAGCATTTGTGCTCTTTTTTGCACAGTATAATGTCTGTTTATTGTTATTGATATAATTAATGTAATAATTAGGAGAACAGGAAGAAATTGTTTTCTAAGGGAATATAGGGGCTAGTTGATTATAATAGAATAGAATGATTCCATTTGGAAACAACTTACAGTGATCATCTAGACCATTTGTCTGACCACTTCAGGGCTACCAGGAGTTAATTCATGTTGTTACTAAAGGCATTGTCCAAATGTCTCTTAAACACTGACAAGCTTGGGTACATTTCTAGGAAGACTGTTCCAGTGTTTGACCACCCCCTTGGTAAAGAAATGTTCCATAATAAATCCTGCTTGATGCAGTTTTGAACCATTCCCATTGGTCCTGTCACTGAACACCAGGGTTAGCACCTTGTATTATATGCAACCATGTAGAAATGAAACACTCTGTGCAAAGAAAAATCCCAGAATGAAGCTTGATTATAAAAAATAAATTGTGCTGAAATTTTCCTGAGTTTGCATTCATTCAAATGAGAATATCAATACACATTTAAAAAATTTTGGATTTCTGTAGCTTGAGGTATGAAAATGTCTGCTGAGGTGCATTACAGCTTTCTTCCACTTCCCCTGATTACAGTAAACCACGAGTGGATTCACTTTATTAAATATAGTGGTAAAATGAAATGTCGTTTCTTGATATTTTGCTGTTTAGTTGGCCAAGGACAAAGAATCAGATCAGAGGGTTATCATCAGCTGGACATCTGCTATATCAGACAAATCCCTTTGAAAGTCATTTGCAGGTCAAAGTACTTTTCAGAACAAAGATGGCTTCATGTTTAACCTCATTAACTTATGTGCAGACGAACAAATAATCCAGATCTTTCTACAATGATGAACCTCCTTTACTTTCTACCCCTCCTCTAATTTTTTTAATCTGTTAGTTTGATCAATAGTTGCTCTTTCATTAATATTGATTTGAAAAAAATTGTTTCTTCAACTGTGAATGTCTATGTGTCCTGCTCGAAACCTTTGCCCTCAGATGATTCCCTTTTTACAGTTTAAAGCAGAGGCAAGTCAGCAGCTTATTTTGGATGTCTAATCTGAATCTGTTTATTTTGCTTGTATTTTGTTTTGTCATTCAACATTTTCCTCTACATGGGAAAAAAATAACGGTGTTTGTGAACTTATTCCAATGATTCTTACACCGTATATGTCTATCACTTTATTTAGTGGATGGAATTTGCTACATATTCCAAATTGAAACTTTCTCATGACGGCCTCAATCCTGGTAATAAAAGATTGTCTTGGGGTGAGTTCACAGCCTGTCCTGGACTGTGTATGCCTCCTGATGTGCAGAGCCTGCGAGGGGTGCAGGAGGTGGCTGGAGGAAGACTCAGGGTTTTTGGAGAAGCCACTGTCCTCCACACACCACCAGGCTCCCAAAGGCCTCACAGAGCCTGTAGCCAGGGAAGGGCTGAGTAAGAATCAGAGCAGGACAGAATAATCTTCTGGTCTCTTTCCTCATGCTTGTGCAAGTCTCTATTTGAAGGAGAAGGCTCTTTGAGACAAACGGAAATAAAAGTTTATGTATAGCTTTCAGCATTTCCTCTAATAAATGTATTAGAACAATGCCCTCATATGATTGATTGATACTAAAGCATAAATTTATTGTAGTTATAGACATCATTAGCTTGCTCCAGTGGTATCAAGATGAAGTACTAGATAGCAGTGGCTTAGTACCTGCTGAGCACTTCACTAATTTATACGCGTTGTTTTCACACTGTAGCTGATTCAACGCTGTTTGCACTTGTTTATTTGACAGCCCTTTAAGAGTTTCTTAAATTTCATTTTGCAAGGGAGTTTTTATACTCTCAAATATATTTTGTGGGAATAATATCTGGCAATTATGCAACACTGTCACTTAAAGCTGGCTTTCAGGGAGAAGGATTGAGAGGAAGGAAAAAGTAATGAAGGCTTTATTCTCTGATTTAGACTTTGATTGGAACTAAGTCTTCACACTCTCTGTGAGCAACCACTTAATTAGGATTCTTTGGAGAAATAACTGCAGTAGCTGACCATGCATCAATGTCCATACCAAGACTGGTACATATGTGTGCAAACACATATGGATAACATTATAATTTATGTTTCTATGTCTTCTACTACCTTTCTCATTAAATTTGACTAGATATAGATTACTGATGTAACTCAAAAGAGGGTGAAAATTAGTACCAGGATAGCACAGTTAGGTAGAGAAAAAAAAGTACTAGGTTATTTACTAAAAATAATTTAATTTCTCTCAGAATAATATCAAAGTACATTTCAATGATTTTTCAAAGGAAAATAAAGATTTTTCCACAGACTAGAGAAAAAGACAGCTAAATAGTACAAACCACTGTATTTTCAAGGTGGGAAAACTGAGCTTTAATGGTATAGAATATTTCAAATTTTTGAATTAAATTCTGAGAAGCTGTAGAGTCTGGATTTAAAATCTCAAGGACATTATTGTGAAAAACTTTGAAACCACCAAATCTGACTACCCATAAATGTCATTTATGCATTATAACCTGATCTAGATTAATATATAAATAGCAGCACTGATCTGTCAGATCTAAGAGTCTTAAAAATCAGTCTACTTAGGGATACCCTGCCCCTTTATCACACCTTATCCAAAGAGTCTTTAAATTTCTTAAAATATTTTTTATTTGATCACTTATTTGATAGTAGTGATGTGGGAAACTGGAAAGTATGTGGTATGAAGGATATTGAAGCATCTATACTCATAAAATATAGTAGTGTTATTTGGGGTTGTTCTCCTCCTAAGATAAGCATGTGTCTTTAGTCTTTAGAAGATAATTTAAGCATTTTTTTTCTGCCTTTGACTAATAAATCGAAAGAAAATGTACCATTTACCATAATGGTACCTGATTCCAGTAATGCATCTGAATTAAATGATTTGGAAATTGAGAAACTATTCCTTCTAAAGACATCCCAAAGTCAATTTACGAGACATTTATATATTTTTAATTTTAGTGAGATTTATAATAACATTGCTAGTGCACCAACACAAACTGCTTGTGACTCCCAACAGGCTTCCAAACTGGGACATTTTCTGAATAGAGGAGCAAAAATATAAAGACTATTTTATTATCTGTGTGTGAATTATTTTTAAAACTCTGTTAACTGGACTGATAAAATTTCATGCACATTATTTGAGAATGATGTGAATTATTTTTAATCCTTAGAATTTGTTTTCAATAACTATAACGAAAAAATACGTTTTCAGAAGTAAACAGACACACTACTGATTTAAAATTCTAAAGGATGTCTGTTATTCAGATCATCAAATTTCAAAACTCCATGATAAAGATTCATTTGGTGTAACTTTAAAACCTTTTACATGCATACTGGGGGTGGAGGGTATGTGTGGAAGAGGCAGGGATAGAGAGAGCCTTTAGATTTAATTGAAAGAAACTGGTACTCTCATAGATAGCTGACCCATTCCTCACCAAAATATTTATAATTCAAGACATATCAAAGCTCCAGTGCCTGAAGACTGGATGCAGAATTTCCTGCCTGCAGCCTTTAGCCAAGCTAGAGGCACTTCTGAACCCTCCAATATAACAGTTATTATCTTTATTTTTGAAAAAAATGAAATTCATATGCTGTAAAAGACCCCCAATTTTTCTTGCTTGGGCCCTGTTTCATATCCTACCCATCTCCAACACAGTAGCATCATAAGAAGAGCTCTAAATCCAAACAAGAGAAGTCAGATCTGTCCCTACAGATGTAACCAGGTGCCACTGGCAGCCTCTTCTCCATTTTCTTGTGTGTTCTTGACAAGGTGGTTGACCTTGATCTACTCATCAGCCTGACTCAGTAGAAGAGATCGTAAATTGTGAGAACTTCTGAACCTTTGCTTTGCATAGGCTAAATAGGCCAAAATTCACGAGTGTGTCAATACGAGGATGTTTTCCAGAATTCAAATAAATGCAATTTATTTGGCATTCTCTTGAACCTTTTCCAATTCAGAAAATATTGCTTTGGAACTCAGAAATAATGATATTCCAACAATATCACTGACACTAGCAATACTAATATCACCATATAATATGAAATCTTCTTGCTATTCTCTTTTTGTTACAGATATATTTTAAACCTGTGTGGATGCTAAGCAAAATAAATTCCATGAAGTTACCATTTAATTTGAAAACTTAGACTGCTGTTTGTCAGGTTGTGGTGCAAACTGAAAATCAAAGGTTTGTTTATTTTCTCCTGCCCTTTTCTGCAGAGCTTCTCAAATTTCAAAATTGGACACTGATTTTAAATACCTTCATTTTTAGTTACCTACACTGATATGCCTGGGGAGATGGGAGAGTGTAATGCTAACCAATTTATTACCTAATTCTGAATCTAAACTAGTCCTTTTCTTCCCCTACAAACAATAAAGACAAATAGGCACCTCTAGATCCTGGAGGTTTCATCGTCCTATAAGATCTAGAATATTCCTGGAAATACCTACATATAAGAGCTTGCATAATTATATCACATATGCAGAGAGTAATTTTTTTAATTAAGGTAGATGAAATTAAGAAATGCTGAGTATCAATAAAACATGTCAGTGGGATCAGGAAATGTTCAATGGTTATAAAACTTATGGCACACTTTGGTCTCCACAAATAAGCACATTAACAACTAGCCCATTTAATTCTGAAAACTCCTCGATGATTTTAGTCGCAGCATTGCCTTCAAATTTTAAATAAAAACAAGATTACATGTTCTACCTTTTACTTTTTACAGAAACAATGTAGTACTATTATATTATCATGACCTTAGCAAATACATATTATGATTATGATATGAAAAATGGAGACTCAGCATCTGAGATCAATATTATCCAGGATGTAGGGCTGTACTGTATCTATCTGTTCTGGCAACAAATCCTTCAATTGATTTTTTTAAATACCTTTGGGGCTGTGGGGTGGGCAGGATAAAAAATCCTCTCTTTAACTTCAGCTCCAAATTGCTGGGTCTGTGTCTCAAAGACCTTTCGCTGTCCTATAAATCAGTGGAATGTATGCTTCAATGACTGTGTGTAAATAAGCCTCACACTGCTTATTTGCTGTGCAGCTGTCTAAAATAATCCCCTAAAGGAACAACTTGGCCCATATTGTCTGTTTTGGAGAGCTATTTGTTTATAATCTTGAAATGAAGGGGGTTCACAAAATAGATGTACAATATTCATCATTAAAACTAGGACATTTTTCATAATAGATATCTGTAATGAAACAAAAAGGAATTGAGGTTGGAACACTTCATCATAGGAAATCGTTAGAAGCAATGTTGTAAGTTTGAGGAACTTTTACATAGTCAATGATATAAATCAGAAAAGATCATCAGACACACAGCAAAGATATTATAAATTTAAATTTCTCTATCAAATAGATTTTACAAGAAAGTGAATCATTACAGTATTAATGGTTTTGCTTAAACATATATAAAACCTCATCCATATTAAAAATAACTATATATACACTTAATTTCTTCAGAAAGGAAAACACCTGCAGTGATCAGGCCTTCTGAATATCAAAAAAAACCAAAACAACAAACAACCCTAAAGCATCCTTTAAAATGACATTATTAAGGCAAAACAGACTTTGAGTCGTATGAAAGCAAATCATAAGGTGGCTAATCCTGGAAATCAAGTTGGATGCTATTTTTCATTAAAAAAAACCAAAACTGTGAAAGAAGTGACTGGTGAGGTACCTTGAGAAGTCCTCGTATTTTAGAAGCAATCATGGAACAGAATTTTGTAGTACATGAAAGACATGATTCCTAAAATAAAGAAAGAGTTGCCATGAGGGGAAATTATTCCCTTGATGATGCATTCCTTTTATTTACGAGTTCCATGTGGTAGTCCCAGGAACCCTTTTTACTGCTGTAAGAATTTTACTGCTGTTCCACTCAGTCAATATTTGTTTAGTATTCCCAGTATAAGCACATGCTGAAAAAAAGAGGTGATCTAACGAAGATTCTGCAAACCTGACTCTTAGTTAATAAATTTGCTTTAAATTAGAATGCATTATTATTATTATTATTATTAGAATGCATTATTATTATTATTATTATTATTATTATTATTATTATTATTATTATTATTATTATTATTATTATTATTATCGTTATTGTTATTGTTATTGTTATTGTTATTGTTATTGTTATTGTTATTATTCCCATAGACTTATTAGTACCTAACCTTAATTGGTAATTTTCTGTTCAATATTTATAGTTTAGATTACATAACATTGACTTATTCTTTATTTTAGATTAAAGGGCTGAAGTTGAAGCATTCAGCTCTTTCATAGTCTGCCAGTAGAAGTGATTACAGATGTACTAATTATCCTCGCTTATGTAAACAGTTGTGACATTGAATATAATTTATCAAGGGCAAGCTTCAGAGCTGAGATTCCTGTAAATTCATTGCTAAAATCCAAATGCTTCTAGACTTTCAAAGAAAGGTAATGATTTTCCCCAAAATTTCCCCATCATATTTTTTAACTTCTTACATGTAAGAAAAATGACAAAATATGGTCTGTCATATTCCCAACCATTCTTTCCCTGTTACCCAAAAAAACACAATGTCAAACTTACACCAAAGCAGGACTCCTCTGTACAATGGACATTCCCTTTTTGGCCATATTTTTACAATATCTACTTTTTGGAAAAAAAGTAAAAATTATCCACTTCATGAAGTATGTAGATGAATTACAGTAAGTATAGTAGAAATTAGAAAAGAATGGTAGTAGTTTAAGGCAGTATGACAATTCGGAAAAGACTGAAATATTTGAGTTTGTTTCTCTTAGAGAAAGGGTTTCTCCTAATTTATATAGAGGATTTAAAAGCAACACAGTGATCGGTTTTTCACTCTGTCTTTGAGGGACATCAAAATGAAAAAACATCCTAACCTGTGACAAAAGAGACCTGGGTTAAATATTAGGGAAAATGTTCTCACTATAGGGGCGCACTACAATAGATGGTGCCAAGGTACAATGGAACCTCTTAAGTAGGTCATTTTAAAGAAAAGTTGAGAGAAAAGTGTTTTCAGATGATCTGTTTAAAGTCCCTTCAAGAGATGGACATTGTCAGACATGGACAGGATTTCAAGGGGTCTTTGCCAGCCTGCATTTTTATTTCCCACATTACAGACCATTTGAGCTGACAGAAACTCAGAGGAAGCCAGGAGTCCTTACCACACAAAGTGAATAGATGCTGGCCACCTTTTGGAAGGCATTGTGTTGCTGCATCAGGTACCAGTTTCTTGCCTTATCCTGTGTCAACAGCTCAGACAGGAGCCAGGAAGTGGAAAGTATCACCTCTCGCATTCTTCTCTTGCTGACTCTTAGAGCTTGCCCTGGTCTAGGGTGCATGCTGTGTGAAGTCTTCCCTAGTTGCTGTGTTGTGAAGCTAGGATGGGAGGAAATGACACTTAGGGTGAAAGATCTCATCAGATCTCTTGTCTTGCTCCACTTCTATAGTTCAGTGAATATACTGAACAGCAAAAGAACAAGCGCTCGCTCTGCAGATGTACAAGCTGTCTAGGTGCATTAATGCAGCTTCACTTGGTTTTCTCCATCCATGGCACTCCTAGGCCTGCCTAATCCAAGGTTAGAATCCTATTTTTAAAGCTGTCAGATTATGAGATTGATAATTAAAGGTCCATCCTACCCCTGATTCAGGACTGTGTCCTAGAGAACCCACTGTCACCATTGCAGAGACAGCACTGTGTCATGATGCAAAAAAAAATCTTTATGAGCGCTGGCACACAATAATAATAACTTCTGATTTTACATGGTAAAATTGTGTTCAAATCTTCTTTTCTACACAATAGTTAATAATCCATTATCATCTGTGAAAGAGGAGAAACAGGGAATATAGACATAGTATGGAATATAAATTCTGCAGATTTCATCTACAGAGTTCTTAAGTACTTATTTCTGAGTAAAACATGCAGATCTAAAAAACCTTGCTTTTCAGATGTCCTCAACTATGAGACAATTAGATCAACTCACCTGGGTAAAAAGACACCATCTTACAACTGGAAAGTCTGACCAAACCCATTTATTATTTTCTAGAATTTTAACTTAGATCCAGTATTTACTGGATCAAACAAATATTTTGAAATCATTAAAAGAAATTTAACAAAATTTCTCATGCAGTGGCATTTTGATTAAAAAAATCACATCAAATTGTAATAGCAGAAGCAAAATGGTCTTTGTCTCTGAAGTGCTTAAAGGAACTAAGTCTACCTCTATAGACACATTTGCACCAGCATGAGTTCTGCAAGTAGGACGCACGGATTTTTACAGTTTCTAAAATTTTATTCTTTAGGTATCAGATTGTATCCTATTGTGTTAGAGATGATCCATTTAACCACTATTGTAACTCTTGAAACAGTTTTCTACTGTTTTAATGTTAGGCTGAATTTTGTGTAGATGAGGGCTATGCTATCTTTACTACAAATTATGCCACTTTAGTCCATTGCATGTGGTATGTGTTCTACTGCACTGTTTTAATGCTGTCATACTTTAGGATTTATTTTCTCTTTACTTCTGACCACTGTTCACTGTTTAAAGGCATGAAGCTCCTCTCACCATGTTTCAGCGATTTAGTTCTCTTTATGTAACATAGAACTTCAAAAAATTATTTGCCAAATTACCATAGATAACCTCCATTTGAGAAGAACTGTGATTCCTGTGCAGGGAATTCTCAGTAGTGCTAAAAATGAGATTCAAAGAGGGAGTTTTTTTTCTTTTTAATGCTACTTTTATGAAAAAAGGCATAATGGAAATTACTCAGACAGATAGCATGCAATTTAACAGAACTAGAACTACATAGCAGGTAACCTAAAGACAATTTGGGGAAGAGATTTGTTTTCTGGTCACTCTTCTTCTGTGTTAATAGATTACATTTGATGTTTCCTGAAACAATTTTTCTCAATAAGAGAACCACTAGATTTAAACACGACTGTTTCTATAGTTAACCTTTTCTATCATCAGTACTATGATTTAATAGCACAGAAACTTCCACAACAGAGTAACAGTTACTGGTGGACTTTTTTCACTGTAACTTGAATCCCACCCTGGGAAGGCCAAAAGAGCAAATGACATGATTCAGCTGCACAATGAAGGCAACTCAGTGGCCTGTCCTTGCTGGATAAGGTCACTGATGGTACACACCTATGTAGACATAAAGGTTTTTTGTAACTGCGGCAATCTGAAATCACCTCTTAGCTTCATCTTCAGTGCAGCCAAGCACATTAATTATAAAATCTGTCACATAAATGTTTGGAGTTGTTTACCCATTCCCATAGTTTTCTTGGCAACCCCATCTTTCCTTACTGTTATTTGACTACGTTTCAACCAGCTTTAAAGAAGTGATTCCCCACTGTTATCTGCCCTGCATGGGAGCAGCAATCAGTTACCTTATCTCTTATCAATCTCAACATTGGAATGGTCAAGATTGAAGATCAAGTTCAGAATCAAGACCTTCCTTCTCAAATTGCCCCAAGAAATGAGTATTACAATCCTTATTCATTTTGCATTTCATTATATTTTGAAGTCTCAGCCGTGTACTGGAAACCTGTTTGGACAAGGTCTGTACAAAATGTAGAACAAAGGGCAATACTAGCCCCAGGGGTCACCAACCAGCCCAGAACTTAAAGAGCCATGTGGGTTAAAATTTGTCTTCCACTCCACATGTTTCAGACAGCATTGCAATCAGACCCCAAGCTCACCAGGAATCTTGACCCAGCATCCACTCCATTTCCCTTCCTAACCTCCAGTTCCCCAGAAAGTCATATGGGTCCAGCCCTTCAGCACGTTCAGTCTGAGCTCAGATGTGTTCAGGCTTCTCACCTGCACTGGGGTGATAATCCTGTGGCTGAGCTTGTCTCTCGGTCTGGACACAACCAGGCACAACCGCCTCATTGCAGTGTATCATGTGAGATATTCAAAGCACAGCACTGCTTCCATTTTGGCCTCTCGTTCTGCCTCCCTGATCCATCCCAAATCATGGTAAAGGTATCCCAGTATGGGCAATTGGGTAACTTTCTGGTGTATTAAAGAACTAAATATGTGTACAAGAAGGAGGATGTGCACTGTAGAAGTTGTAGCTAGCCACAGGCACCATCACTGCCACAGATAAAGTCACAACATCAAATCCTTTCCTGTCACTTCTGGGTTTCCAGGCAGGGCTTAACTCGAGTCCTCTGTCAGATAATAAAGATTTATCTGGTATGGAAAATATTAAGTGTGTTGCCAGGGCCACAGAAAGATAGTTTCGTTTGGCAACTTTCACTTAGCATGCTTTCCTCCTTCCTGTTTTCCAGCCTCAGTTCACATCACTAAAAGGTCGGAAAAAGATTGGAATAAGTGGGCATCTGGGGCTTTGGAGCATTTGCACCACTACAATGCAACAGTGGAAAGCTTATAGGGTGATGGTGAGGGAAATGGGGGAACTCAGGTGTGGGCTGGGCCCTCCCTTCCCTCTAGCACATTTTGCAGACGTCTTGCTGCTTCCATCAGGAGGTATCCCCACTATCTCAGACAAAGTTTGTTCTACTGACATGAAAATTTTTGTAGGATTACTTTGCCTAAGTGGTAACAAATATGTTTGATTTACTGGGTACACAGACTAATTATTCAGCTGTAAGAAACAGCTGGTTCACAATGTTCCAATATTAGTTCTTTCCACGATTTTGATTTAATTTCAAGGGCAGACTATGGAGACCAGAGTTGTAGAAGGAGTATTTTTTTTTTATTGCTGTTGTTGGCTCACTTGTTTATTTCACTTTTTTTGCAAACCTTTATTTGATGCCTATTCATAAATTATATTGCTATATTATGGTATCTCATTATCCTTTATTAGCAGAACACTACTAAATTGAATCTGGAATTACATATCATGCCCTGCATATGGAACAGAGCAGCATATGGAGACTATGCCTACTGCAGTTTTCAAGCATAAAAAACCAGGAAATTATACAGGAAATTATACATATTTCAAAGACTCTCTGCCAAATGCTTCTGTGCTGTATCCTGTAATTCAGAGTCATGTTCATCTTTACTGTGTCATTTAAAATTCATATAGTAGAAATATAGTCAGGTCATAATCCATACAGTAAGGAAGGAAAGCAAATTATTTTCCTGAACTTGCTTAAAATAGAACAAGTCCCAGTAGAATTGGTTATTACATCCACAGCATCACATCAATAGAATGGTTTCAGAGGGTATGTTCCAGCTACTAGGGACAGATTATTTGTTTAACATCAAAGGACTCTGAGCAATTCAGTCTGACTGATAAAATGTAAAGGTGGGAGTAATGCATCCTCTGTACCATCATGAATGTGAGTGGGAATCTCTCCTTTAAAAGGAGTGTTGTCTCAGTAAAACATATGCAATTCTCAAAATGAAAACATTTAAAAGTGTTTACATGATAACGATTTTGATTAAAGAATGAAGTGAATCATATCCTAAGGAATCTGAAAAGGAGTGGGGTTCTTTTCTTCGGAAAAAAGCAGTTTTGCCAAACAACAAAATTCAAAATTGAGCAAAATATTTCAGTTGTATAGACATTTCAGTCAAGACTATTTTCTCTCATAATATAGTTTTGTTGGTAATTTTACCATCTTAAAATTTTATTTGATTGTGTATAGCAGAACATACAATGACATCATAGAACTTCCTGTGAAAAATAATTATCTTTGTATGTCTCCTTTTCTTGCACAAAGAGAGAATAAGATTTTACTAACTCTCGAAGAAACTCTCAAACCTACCTTAAAGCCAAACATCACCATAATAAACAACGTAACATAAATACTGGTTTCACTATGTCCCATTTCATCTAAACTCAGTAGCAGAGACAGAAGGGTGAAATAAATACAGAAAAAAACCCTCTCTGTAGATTAAAATCAGAAGCATCTTAATCCATAGTGACAAGATCTGGTTAATGAATAATGTCAGATCAAATTTTATTGTGCAATGGACTGTCCATCTATTTTTGGATTGATGGACTCACAGTGAAATCATGCAGTACTATCACTTTTTTTGTGAGACAAATATTCGGTGGCCTTTAAAATAATTGGTAAGGGGAGAAGAATATATATAGAAGCAAAAGAAGAAGAAGATGACACATGGAGGTCTCCTCTGATACTATGCTGAAAGGAACTCCAGAAAAATCAGTACTGCCCTCTTGTACTGGAGAATTCTGCAAGATTTTCTATTTTGGGACACATCCTTCACCTTTTCCCATGACAGTCATCCAGACATTTCTTTCTGCAGAGCCTCCTAGGGGCACCTCAGGGAGCAAGGGTCATCCTACTGACTGAGGTTCCTCTCCAGAAGATTAGGCCTGGATTGGCACTCATCATTCACAGAAGGTTTTTTTTCTTTTTTTTTTTTTTTTTTGTCAAAAGCCATAGTCCCAGCTCATGAGACTTCCATGCATGAATTTTATCTTTAAAAGTAAAATGCACTATAGGCATACCAGGAGGGGAGTATTTCTATTTATGTCAGGATGGAGCGAAGAAAAATATGCCTTCCTGACTTGCTGTAGATGATCCTGCAAATGATCTGCTTTGAAAAATGGTAGAGAGCTTGTGCCACTTTGACCAGTTATAAGATGATTAATCTTTTTATCTTCAGGTAGGAAGGTCACCAAGGTCTGCAGAAGAAAATTGTGGTTGAACAACAATTCAGCTCATGCAACTGCACTAGGACTATACTATGGAGTCACTCAGAATTGATTAGAACATATCATGCAAACACTATTACCTGATAGTCTGAGGATCTTGTATGCCATAACTCTAAAGTATATGCTGTCTTTTTTTCTGAAGCCTCTTACAAAATGAGGATGGCCTCCACTCCAGTGCTTTTCCTCATAGAAATTAATCAGCATTTTCCTCTATTTCAGGTTTGGACTGTTTTCTTATGACAGTGGAATAAGTAATTTCTTCTCATAACAGTCACTGTTTATTATGGACTCTGGAAGCTAGGGATCACAGAATTGCCACTGGCCGTTGTTTCCTCGGCTAATAAATATATTTTTTTTAAACTGAGGAGAGGGACAGGAGTTTCACAATGATGAAAGAATTAACAGCTTTTTGGCAAGTGTCAGCTCTGCCTTCAGGAAAATAGCCCTGCCTTGGATAGTTTCATTTGCTGTGATAACAGAAGCAGACAGGGGTGTTTCCTTTTCTCTCAACAGCCAGAGGTATTTCAGAAGAAAAGAAAGAGAGAAAGCCAACGTCAGTTTTACAATAAAAAAAAAGGAACCCGAAAATGCCCAGCAATTTAGCATATTTCACACTCTGCTCTTGTGAACAGTAACTATCTAATGCCTTCCTGTCTCTTCATGAAACCCACCAGCACCAGACCTCATAAAGGAGAGAGCCTGGAAATATCACCCTCCTAAGTACAGAAAAAGAGTCTTGCTAAAAATGCCTCTTATGCCACTTGAACAGTTAAGATTAATAGTTAGAGTGTGGTGATGGAATTTTCTGAGACTTGGATTGTGTTTTTAGGTAGGGTCATGTTTGTTGGGCAATCAAATGGGCTGCTATGAGGCTAAGGGACCCAGGAGTCATTGGCATTTGGAGGCAGGAGAAGCTGGAAGCTGTGCACCTTGAGGCACCTATATGGGGTGTCAAGGGACAATATGTCCTTTTTCATTTACACTGGACAGCGACAGTTAAGCACTGCATTCACACTAAGTACACGATGGAGAGGAAAATGGAAAGTCGAGGAAATGAAAGAAAAAATCAAGACAATGAAGTTGCAACACAAAGTTTTCATGAAAAAAATCTTGATTTTTACGGAAACTTCTATATATATTATCTTCTGTACTAAGGAGAAAAACTGAAAGGTTTTTATATTGATTGTAAGAATGGTGCGATTGAGCAATTATATTCTAGACAAATACCATAGTGCATCTGCAGTGTCCATGACAAGATGATCACTAAACAAATGAGGTACTTAGAGGCAGATGAGGAGGGTGCATCATGTGAGATTCATCACCTTTTGCCTTTTTATAAGCACCAGTCTTATGATGCACGGCTTGCATCTGCATGTGCCATTTGAACCTTTGGCCTTCAAATGTCACTCTTTGTGCATTAGCCAGAAACAAGGAGAAAAAAATACTGTAGTATGGGAAACGTTAGAAAACAGCATCTGCTTGTCAGAGGAGACAAAGACAGTAATTTCAAGTTCAACATTTCCCTTGATTTTATTCCATATGATTTTTTATTAACGAGTTTTGGGCAAGCAATTGCAGAACTTTTGGGTTTTGATTTATTTTTGGGGTGAGGGCTGAGGTTAGCTTCCAGTTCATTCTCTCTCTAATTAATGGCATCTGATACATTTAGATTTAATTGGAATATCTATCCATTCCCACTGTATTCATTAAGACTGAAGAAGCTACAGACAGTGGTTTGCCAAGATACCTGACATCTTCCAGCAGCCACTCAATATGGAAAGGATATCCTCTAAGAAAGTTTTTTTGTGTTGATTTGGTTGTACATAGACAGTATTTGGTTAGATGTAGGTCAGCAAAGAGGAACTAATACATATACCACCCTGCTTCCTTAAGCATTAAGGAGTTTAATATTTCGAAAAAGTAAAACCAAGGTTCAGGAGAATAAGCAGTTTAGAGAGAGGCTGGGGAAGAAAATCATAGGGTTGGAATAGACCTTCAAGGTTGTCTAGTTCAACCACTGATGTAGCACCATGATAAATCACCCCAAATCCATATGCCCAAGTTCCACATCCAGATGCCTCTTGAACATTTCCAGTGACTTCCTCGGGCAATTTATTTCAATGCCTATCCATTCTTTCAGTGCAAAAAAATTTCTAATATCTAATCTGAATGTCCACTGGTACAATGTGATGTCATCTCTTCTCATCCTTCCACTTGAGATGTGGTAGAAGAGACCAACCCCCACCTCAACGCAACCTCCATTCAAGTGGTGTAGAGAGCAATGAGATCCAGCCCGTCTCCTCAGTCTGCTCCAGAGTACAAAACCAGTTCTCTCAGACACTTCTCATAAGACATATTTTCTAGTCTCTTCACCAGTTTTGTTGCCCGTTCTCTGGATGTACTTCAGCACCTCTGTGTCCTTTTTGAAGTGAGGGGCCCAGAACTAGACCCACTGCATGTGATGTGGTCTCACCAGCACAAATACAGCAGGACATTCACTTCCCTAGTCTGGCTGGTCACATTACTCTTTATCTAGGCCAAGATGGCATTGCCCTTCTTGACCACCTGGACACATGCTGGCTCATGTTCAGCTGGCTGTTAACCAGCACCCCCACGTACCTTTGTGCTGAACGGCTCTTAAGCCACTTTATCCCAAGCCTGTAGCACTGCCTGGCATTGCTGTCACCCAAGTACAGGGACCAGCGCTTATCCTTGTTGATCCTCATACTGTTGCCTCAGCCCATTGATCCAGCCTGTCCAGATCCTTCTGCAGGCCCTTCCTGCACTCCAGCAGATCAACACCCCCACCCACCTTGATGTCTGCAAACTGACTGAAGGGGCACTCAGTGCCCTCATCCAAAACATCAACATAGATACTGAACAGGACTGAGTCCTCTTGTTGTTGGATCAGGCATGAGCACTGGCAGTACTGAGCTTCTGAAATCTTATTTCTTTGTATTATAATTGAGCTTTCATTCGGAAATGTAGAAGAGTCCCTGTATCATATTTTCTTCATTGTGTCTCTGTAATACACCACCATCACAGCTGTGGCACTAGTGACATTTTTCTTTACATTAATGCACTAGTGGCAGCCTCTATGCCATAAACCACTTTCTGACACAAAGGAATCGGCCAACTCAATATCTTATCTGGTTTTCATTTCCTTGGAGAAATAAAGAAGCTCTTCATGCACCTGACAATGTGTGGCTGATCTTGCTTTCTATCTGAATTGGTAATAATTGTTAGAAACATTTTTTTTTCAGAATAATGTATTTTTATCCACAAATAGGCTTTGCAATATCTTTAAGGAACATACGTTTTTTCAGGGTTCAGAAGCATGCACTCACTCTAAAGGAGGCAACTCTCAGAGTAGTCTCATTCTGTAGGAGGTGGAGGATCTTCAGCTTATTAGAGTTGTTATTTTCTATTTCATTTTCTAAACCTACCAGGTTATCATATTTACTATTTTAATATTCTATTTCTTATTCTTATTTGCTTTCTCTGAGCTGATGTGTGTTCAGAAATCTTAGTATTGTTCCGTGACATAAATCTGTTGTGTTGCTTCATATTTTGTATCAATAACAGAATATTTGCCTTGCTCCTTTTTTGCCAGTTATTACAAATACAGAGGAGTTAACAATTAAACGCACTTTGATTCCTGTCTCCTTTTGATAGAGTGTATAATCTCACAATTACTTTTTGTTTGCATTTGGGATTCCTTTTTGTCAGCGGATGCCTTAGGAAATTTTTAAAAATATATATGCCCAAACCATGTCAAAAATCTAGGAGTAATCACTGTTAGCATTTTGTCTTTTAGACTATTTGGACTATTTGTAGACACGTGAAACTATTTCATTAATGTTTTATAGACTCAAAAGCTGCTAATGTTGCCACAAAACCATGTATTTCTAAGTCCATCATGGTTTTAGCCTGTGACAAGTGACAGGGTCTCAGCCAAATGCCCACTATGAGCTTAGGAGCCAGGGCAGTGCCAGGATTGTCCTCCACAGGTAATGCAGATGAATTAACCCTCTGCAGCAGAGTGTGGGTCCTGACTCTCTTCAGTTTACCATGAATGAACTGCTGGAGAAGGCAGCTCAGCTGTAAGGTGACACACTGGTTAAAGAGTAGAAGTGGTTTCTATGGAAGCACTCTTGTCCAAAATTTATTTCTGTATCACCAGCCCTCAGACCACTAAAGATCTGTTTAGTGTGATTTTAGAGGATAATGCAGCAATCAAGACACTGCTGAAATGACTTCTGAAATGTGTTTACATTTTCTGTTCTGAATAGACTGATATAGAAGTTGGAAAGCCACTCAGCCTGCAGTCTGAGTGTCGAGTCTGTGGATGGGACTGCAGTGGGACCCACCACTGAGGGACCTCCTTGTGAGCTTCACACTCATTGTGTAGGGCTGGTCCTAGGGCTCACCCCTGCCTTCAACCGAGATGAGGAGCCCTCTGGAGATGGACTCTGGGTAAGTGATGTTACTGTGAGGAGAATGGCACATGTAATGCAGTTTTATTCTGATAATTCAGGCACAAAAGGGGCTCTCAAGGGAGGAATCTCTCTTCTCTCATAAACTCACCATATGTCAGTTGCTATAACAGCCTGTCTGCCTCAGTCCACCACACATGTAAGCCATGCAAACACAAAAGCCTGTTAGTGGATAACCACTAGTCTGATGTTATTCAGCTTCCTCTTCTTTGTCATCAAATCACAATGCATACTCTAGTGCTTAAGTCTCACATTACCACTGTTTCACAATTTTCTTTGAAATCATTATTTAAAATTGAATCCCTTACAGACGATTTTTGAGGAGAAAACAAAGGGTTTTATAAAGCAACTTCTACAAAGAGACTCTTCTCCTTTTGTCTATTCTTTTCTGCCTTTTCAATCGGTAAGGAAAATGGCTGGTGCTTTTGGTAATACCAGCTATTTTAAAAGAAATCACAACTGGCTGTGAAGTACATTTTTAGAAAGACTTTTTAATGGGAAGTAAAATGACTTATACTAAAAAATATTTCCCTGAAATTTTCTGAAATTATTTCAAAGAAGAGTTCTCTTTTATAATCTGAGCAATTTTTTAGTGTAATCTACATTAACATGTAATAATGAAAATAATTCAATAAAATATTCAGGGATGTTAATCAAATATAGATATATACATAGGTACCTAAACTATTCTGTTATCTTTGTGGCTACTGGCAACATCTTTAGCTAAGATTGTCCAGTCTTTGTTTGTTGAATTTTAATTCCCTGTATTTCATTTTCTAATCAGCCTTTTTTCTTTTTTCTTTCCAGAGGCTTATTTTTTTTCCCTGGCTCAAGCTTTCAGCAAAACAACTCAGCCATTCCTTAGTATTAAAATTAGGAAAGATATTCTCATCTAACTTTCCAATATCTTGTTGGTGGCTAAGAGCAAGCAAAAACCTTATGCTTGACTCTGCTCAGTAATAAAATCTGATTTACTTTGAGGAGAATGAATGAGAATGATCATTCCCTGATGCTCTAGTTCCAGTGAAACTATTTCACTATTACTTATTTTCATTGGAAAAGTAGCAAATGCTTTTTTGTTTGTTTTGTTTTCTGTCATTTTCTTTCCAGGAATTATCAGTAACTGTAACTATTATATTCAGTTCTTTATTCAGGTTTCTGGAGGGAAAAGGGGAAATTATAAGCAGTTTTTTCTTTTCATTCTGAATGTAGTTTCCCTTCCTTTCTATAATTACTCAAAGAGGAAAGTTTAGCCTGTGAGATAGCATACCATGGGGACTGCAAAATAGGTTAAATAAACCACTAATTATACACTTATCTCTGTCAGAATAAGACTTTCAGAAGGGAACAGGGAGCTATTACACAGTTAGGAGGATTTATCTTGGGATAGCGTCATATGAAGTAACCTTTTTAGGAGTTTTGTGGGGGACTACAGACTGTTAGACTTATAAGTCATTCTCAGATTTGACATATTTTGTGAAGAAAGGGACACAAGAAGGTAAGAGTGCCTGAGTCCAGTCCTCCTGTTGTTGGGCAGGGCTTGGGCTGCTTAGAGAGCCTAACCTTTGGTCTGACTCCAGTGGCGGACCATGCATCAGGATCCTCCAGTGATCACAGGAGATCTTGTGCTCCATCATGACAGACACAGGAGAGGAATGCATACTTCCACAAGCTATTCGTATTGAAAAAAACACTGAAGTTTATTATCAAAAAAAAAACCCTGTGGTTAAGTTTCAAAAAAATCCTTTTTATTGGTGGCGGGCTAAGCAGCCCTCTGCTGATCTCCTGTAAGTATAATCAGGATCAATTTGGTGTTTATCTAGAGTAGAATGAGAGAAATTCATTGGGAAAAAACCAAAACAACACAAAATAAAAAACATCAAGGGCTGCACAAAGAATCCTACTTGTAGGATTTAAAATTCCCACATTCAGGGTCCCTGGTAGGGAAACCCCTGGGATGTCCTGTGCCAGGGCTAAAAAAGAGACAAGCAGGACTCACTGCCTTCAGTCTTCTGTGGTTTATTATTTCCTTATCACAATTCAGAGCCTTGGATGACAACAGGCTCAGCGCACATAGAAAGACGTGCACAGCAAGACCCAAAATGGATGATTTCAAGGACTTTTATACAGATAGGCTACCCAATTCTATTGCTACATACCTAAAACATATTTTATTTTTATTAAACTATGAATAACTACCTATTTGTCTGTCCACGTAACACCTACATTGTGGCTGTTTCTGTCCAATTAATTTGTACCAACAAAACTGCAGAAAATGGAGTAGATGAAGAACAAAGAGGAATCTGAGTCAACACCCAAAAGTCCTCCATCTTTGTCCCATCTACTACCAATACTAAAAAAATCCAAAATCTACTTTTTCACCCTATGATGAACTACAATATTATCTACTATATACATTCACGAAACTCAACTCCTCCCAAAGTCCTGGAAGATTTTTCCATGGCCAAAGACTAAAAACTGTGCTCTCCTGAGGAATAAAACCTCTCAGGACAGGCACAGAAGATATTCCTGTATCCTGGATTCCAACACAGTGGTAGTAGATGGAAACACCTACCAGTGGTTTAACAATTTTATGAACTTGCTGAGGTAGCAGACTTAAATTCAAAGCCTTGGTCTGAATCAAGCAGAGCAGGGATTGGCCTTGGCAGCACTGCCTCTTAAAAAAGTTGCCTGTTGCACTGTAAGATTTCAGAGATAACATCACTATTATTAAATAATTCTGTGAGTGATTACCAGATTTTATGTCATTCCAAAATCAAAGCATATTGGAAAAAATATTGGTAGGATTGATGGCAGTATTTATTTATGGCTTATGGACTTTAGCAAGACTCTGACCCTCAACACCCTCTAGTTGGAACTGCAAATGCAAAATACAAAACATATCTCAGCAGGCTTTGCTAATGTGCAAGAGGGTTGGCTGTAGGTCTAAGACAAGCAACTAAATAGGAGATAGCAGTAACTAGAAGGAGTGGCAAAAGTAGAGATTTGTGGAAGACCTGGTGACCAGGGAAGAATGGGAAGTGACAAAAGAGAGGCAGCAGATAAGAGAACATCTTTATTAGTTTATTTCACTGAAAAAACTTCCATAGTAAATTTTAATTCAATTAAATTTAATTTAATTTGGAAAAAACCCAGAATTCTTTGTTTGATGCTTAGTTTATTCACTTGCTAAACTTTTAACATCCAGCTAGATTTGATGGTATGGGAGAGTGGAATTTATTTGTTTGTTTTTCTGGGGCTGAAGCTGTTTCCAAACTAAAATAACACACTATGAAGCTTCTTCATGCTGAGAATTCTGTTGGAGCATTTCCATGTGCTGAAGGTTTTACTGAGGTACCAATTGTACCTTGGAGTAGTACCAGGTTTGTTTAGGACTGGTTTAGTGCTATCATTGTTCTTTGCCTTGCTCCATTAGTCTGGCAAAAATCAGTGATGTGTTTGATATACTTTTTCTAAAATCATTAACAAAGTCTGCAGTAGAGAGTTGAGCCTTGTCCATGGATTTTGGGTGAACAACTACACAGCCAGTTGTTTCTTCTGATTTCAGCATCTCAGAAGGGGCAGGGAGAAACTTGGTTACGGTGTTCCAGAAGAAGTCAGTTGCCACAGTCTCAGAGGCCTCTGGGGAAGAGATGCTGACATCAGTGTTTCTGTCAGTAAGGGCTGGCCTGCAGAATCTGGCATATGTTGTAGGGTTTTATTTTCATGGATTTTTAAGGTAACATGAGCCTCACATTGATAGAGAAACTGGTAAATGGAATTTGTTTGGATATCTCTTTCCTTTGTGACTTTCCAGTACCACTTCTGTTCACAAAGCCTGTGGGTTTTCTTTTCATTGCTGGCATAGCAAATATTTCACAGTACCGAGGTCAATATGCTTGAAAATGCCATTTTCAGACTCCTCTGCCTCCTAAACTCTGTGATGTAGAAGGAAAATTTCTTTCTGCATTTCTTTTTTTTTTTTTTAATTCAAGGGATGTAGCATTTATCATAGCTGTTGTACAAGTATATTACAGTATATGAAACATTTAAAAAAATTGTGCACCAAAGATTTTCACTAAAAACAAAAAAAATACTTCAACTGGGAATTACGCATTTATCCAAGAAGATATACGGGGTGCTAATATTTCACGGACACAACTATGAAGTTGCATATAGATTTTTTTGTTTTAAGCCTATTTGTTATCATTCTCTTGCTTCTAGAAACTTGACAACTGCTTCCACTGAGGTTTCACAGCATAGCATGTCTAACTTTGTGCCTCTGGCTCTTAGCGCCAGAGCAGGGAAAGAAGCACATTTCTGAGAAGTTGCATGGAATATGTTGCTGTGTGCATATATTTCAGAGACATATTAAAGACCTGGAACTTCTGTTTATGCCTAGAGTGTCTCTGCCCCTAGGATACCCATCATAAATTGTCACTGGATTACAGGGACCAGTTTTTAACTTGTTTGGCACCTTTGGGGGCCTAATTACATTCAAGTTCCACCAGAGCAGGTATCCAAAAACAGCACATGGAATTTTAAGAATCACAAGAAATTAAGCTCAGAGGAGACTTAAAAGACCATCTGCCCCTCCTAAAACATCATAGGAATCCAAAGACTCTAGAGTGAGTAAATCTTCTCTGTGATTTTCCCCATTATCAAGCATTTGCATTTTAAAAAAAAAGTGCTGTAGTCCCCATCCCGCACAAACTCTTTGTCTGCTGTAGTAACAGAGAAATTGTATAGGGAATTCTTGTGAAATAGCTATGAATTACATTCAAAATACTCTTTCTTTACTTCTTATATTCTTTCATGAGCAACAGTAAGGCTGAGTTAGAAGTGTGCCCTGATACAGAACAGCTACACAGAGAGTATTGCCTTCCTGCATTTTGCCTGGCAACTTAGCTCCAACCTTGCAAACTAAGGCACCCATCTGTCATTTATAATTCATGTATCACCATCAATTTATAGAGGACTAGGTAGCTTGCCCTATGTCTCTAGCTAGGAAGAAATGAAAAACACAGCAAAATCCCTCTTGATTTTTATTTCAGTAGAATCCTTACTGAGAACAATGATACTATTAGTTACTTCTTGTATGCCATTAGCCAGACATTCGAGGAAGACAATTTTCTTCTCTGTAGCTTATTTGAAATCAAAGTAGACTTCTTGTTCTTCTCTAACAAATAATTTCTTTCCCACAGGGTGGGTTAGGATGGTTGATACGGTAGAATATCTCAGTGAATGATTGGTTACCCATGGGCATCTGGCACTCTAAGGCAAATTTTCTGAACAATCTTTTAAAAAACCCAACATATGAAGGAGCTGTCAGTAATTTTAGAAATCTGTCATTAAATTATCTAATTAAAGAGAACTGCTAAGGTGGTAAGGACTACTTTTTCTTCTTGTTTCTTTGCTATTTATTTGCTTGTCTTTTAAAAGTATTTGTGTGAACTGCAGCTCTGAAGTTTGTATTTCCCAACTAAACTAGCTATCAATATTGGAAAATAGCAGTTTACAATTAAATCTATCTTCAGTATTTCACAGAATCAATAAGGACAAATCTTGTCTCTGCTTTAAATTTGGTTCACTTTTCTAGGGACAAAACTAGAAGGAGTAACAACGGCATCAGAAAACCTAAACCCTCCTCATATCTCCTTGGGACCAGATGCAAGACAGACCAAAGAAGGGGAAAAGAAAACGCAAAGAGACAAGAGAAAACTGATTTCCCATTACCCAGCAGATCAATGCCAGATCTGAGAAGTAAATTCACATTGACTAGTTCCTTATATATTGTTTCATGTAATAATTGAGGTGACCAACATAAACCAATCCATAGTTTCTCCTCTGAGAGAAGCAAGTAGAATTTACTTGGCTAAGATCATACCTGCTCATGAAAATTGTGTGCAACGTCCCACCTAATACATGTTCCAAATTAATCTATAAACTGTGTATCACAAACAAGTTTACAAAGATTTGGCCACAGGACACTCAAGCAGACACTTCTAATTTAATGTGGGGATGAAGGGACTGCCACTTTCAAAATTTTGCCAATGGGTGGGATTTTTTTCAGTAGTAAAAGGCTGCTTGGAGATTTTTCCTGGACTATAATGGCATCCTTGACAACATTCATTACAACGTGCTTGAGTCTCCCTCCTACCAGATTTCATCCCTTAAAACATTTAATTCTAAAGCTGGATCATGGGGGAGGTCAGTACCAAAACCAAATGCTAATGAAATAATATTGTTCTGAATGAAACAACAAAACTATGTCAGATCAGTAAATTTTGTAAACAATTTGCCCTTTCTTGAGGTTTCATTTCTGAGATACAAGTTTTATGCAAATTTCAAGAAGAGAATGAATTTGATGAATATTTTAACACCTTCCCACATGCTCTCGAAGAACCTTACAACTTTACTGGAAAGTTCCATTATGAAGACATATAGTATAAAATTTCTTGTGCTAGAAAAGACCAGCACATCTCTTTACAGAAAGTTTTCAACTTCACGATGAAAAAAAAACCAAAACATTGGTTACAGCACGTATTTGAAGCACAAGGATGAATAAGCTACTGAAACCCAAGTAAATGCACAGGAAAAACCTAAAGAAGAAGCACTGATGTGAGCACCCACTGACTGTCCAAGCAGTCCAATACAAGTCCCACATGTTCCCAGTGCACACACGTGTCCAGGTACCCACATGAGGAAAGACTGGCTAAGAATGCTGTGTGTGGCAACATCACAGAGGCTGGAGAAGAGTGCTGCTCTCTGGGCCACCATTACAGGAACAGAGAGTGCCACCTGCAGAGCCCAGGCTGCTGGCATTGATGTTATTGCCAGTGAATTACTGAAGCCTCTCTACACCAACAGAGCCATATAAGAAATGTCTCTAGAGCTCCATCAAACCAACTGCTGAGAAACAAAATCTTCTAAAAGTTTCTCTGCAAAAAAAAAGGAGAGCTGAATAAATATTTTCTTTTCCCTTATGCAATAAGAATAAAAGCCTGGGATGTGATGTTTTTAATTCCGTAAAATTATTAAATCTGTTCAGCCTCATTCTTCACTTTCATAAATTGATATCAAAAATGTTTAAAATCTGGATTCTTCCTTATTCCTCTGAAGTAGACAGTTGCATCTGTGACTAGAAAGGAATGTCAGATAGAAAGCTGTGGTGTGGTCCCAAATCTAAACTTAATAGGGTAGAAATACACGCGTTTGTTGCCTTTTAATTTAATATACAAGTTACTGCTACAGAAATCAGTTTTACAATTTATAAAAGTGCTCCTGCAGATTCTTCAAGAAGTTCATAAAAAATAATTTAGAAGGTGAACACAGTTAAAAGTGAATGTCATAACCGGGCAAGGAAAGATGAAAAGCGACAGACACTCCATATTGCTGTGGCTACATACTTAAAACATTCACAGAAGTAAAGTTTTCTACATAAATTATTCTAAAACCATCGTGCTTTATCTAGTTTATAATTAAAATGTGTTTCCACACCTCTGGAAAACTCAGTATAGGAATAGCCTGCAGGAGGAAGGATATCTGCATATAAAGTAATTGTAGCTATAAATGCATGTCTTTTATCTTGACAGATTCTAAATGACTTTGCCAAATAAAAAAAAAAAAATGAAGAAAATGTTCAATATTAATTGCCAAATAAGTTTGAATTTAAAATTAGATAGGCTAAATACAATTTATTATAATGGAATTTATCCAGGACACACTACCTCTTGTAAAGAAAAGTCCTTGTTGATAATTATAATTGGTATAGTTCTGAACTTTATACAACACATGAAAAACAAACCACATCCAGATCCAAGAAACACTGGCCTAAAAACTAAACAGGATCAATTCTCTTCTCAAATTCCCACTGAGAAAGGAAGGATTCTTAATGTACTGTTCTTTCTAGATATATTTTGCTTGATTGGTATCTCTTTGCTCTTGGTTGCTATTGGTTTCCGTGCAGTCCTGTTTGCCACATTTTCACAAGCGCTTTCTTATAAAGTGCTTTGTCTTCCTGTCTCTCTTAGAAATGCTTTCCCTTTTCTCACAGCACATCGGGTATTGTATTTGGGTAACCACCTTTAAAACTCCACAAAGGAAAAACTTCCTTCTCATAGTGTACATTTCTGCACAAGTTCAGCCTGTCCCTGGTATTTCACTTCACAGGAAATTTGGAAACAATTGCTTAATGTGTTTTTTTTTTTTTTGCCTAAACCACCTGCACTCCGCAGATTTGTTTCCAGTTTGTCTTCCAAAGTCATCCTTGCCTTCTCTGATCCTTCCCATATGGGCTGTCCCCTGTTCTACCTTCTCTGTGTCACGGTGAAGCCACCATTTAACAGAGGATTTTCTGAACCATATTGTGGACTATCGAAAAATCAAGCTCTGAGTGATTCAGCAGAAAAGGCTGTCACCTTTTCAGATCTTAGTGTCATCTCTTATGTAATGCATTCCACTTGAACTGAGCAAAGATGCTGAATGATTACATCTCAATTAGAGCAGCTAATTAAATATTTACTTGGAAGACAGCTTGCACGCCATACAATTCACCTTCATGAAGACGATCTATCTGATTTCAAATACCTGTGAAGTGCATTCTTATCTCAGAGTACAGTGGAAATAAATATAAAATCCCCACACAACAAGAAAATATTGTGTCCAAGAGCGTACATCCAAAAGTAGTGGAGTTTTCTGATGTATCTAACAGTTTAGACACTTATTATATCTTCAAAGACGACATGTGCATGCATTTCCATTTGAAATGTTACCATTCAAAAAAACTATGAAAAAGGTTTTTTTGTTACCACTCAAAAAAACTCACTCAAAAGACATTCACTATGTTGCTCTCTCATAGTGGTTGAAATCCGCATTCAATTCACGGTGTAGTATGTAATCATAATAGAACGTGATACAGTGCAGAAGTAAATATTTATGATGGTTTTGAAGGTTAGTAAGTTCTTCAGACATTCAGACAATAATCCAAACTGTTTGTGTGCCCTTAACTGAAAATCTTCAATAAAATCCTAAACCTGCTATCTCTGCCTCTGAATAGAGCAGCAGCATCAAAATATTTTTTAGATAGAAATCTTGGCAGAATATTATTCTAAGAAATCGGGGATAAAATGCATGGAGTGTAAGTTATATTCACTAAGGCTCCTTTGAGGCCATGGTCACAAAGGCATTCCATTCCCCAGAACAAAAAAAAAAAAGAAATAGAACCTCCACCAGTGCTTTACTTGTCAAAAATATAAAAGGCTCATTTTAGTTTTTGAAGAAAAAGTTCTTATAGCTATTTTTTCAACAACACAAAGGCAGTTTAAGAAAATAGAAATCCAGGAAAAGTTTCCATAATGGAACCACCATTGTGCCCTGTTCTGCATAAACAGGGCTTTTGTGGGAAATGACAACTTTATAGCTTTACTTGTCCCAAGGTGATCGTTCACCTGGCAAAACCATCTCTGTATAAATATGATCTCTGATTCAGTGTTGCGTGAAGTCAGTGGCCATGCCATACTTTGGATTGTCTGTTGACTTCTTACATGTTAAAATGTTCAAAGTTCAAATTGCAAGTTTAGTTTAGAGCCTTCCGTTTGCAAGATGGAAAGTAAAACAGCAACTCAGAAAATACAAGTTAATAAACACTGTAAACAGTGAAGTAGTAGGTACATAAAATAGAAAGTCAACATTTCTTTAAATTATAGCTAGCTTTTTACATACCAATAATTTTTAAGTTTTCATAATACCAGGCAATTTACAAATACTCGTTCAAAATTTACTATTCATGGTTTGCATCGAAGTATATTATCCAGATTAGATGCTATAATGTACAATTTTAGAATTGCCTCTGAAGCGGTTTATAATCCTGCAGTCTGAACAGTTTATTGGTTTATGCTTCTTAACATTTTTTTTTCATCATATTCAGATGACAATGTCCCATTCCTTACCCAGTTATTGGCTGAGATGAGGAGTGAAAGTGAAGAGGTCATGAAAGAATCATCATATGTGGAGTTCGCTAAAGTCCTGACACTCGTTTATAGTAAGCATGAAATCATGGAGCTGAAGGTCTCAAGGGGAGTGAATAAGGCTGGAGCAGAGCACTGACCATGGACTTCAGGCAAATAGAATTTAGATCGATCAGGGAGCTGTTAAGCGTGATCCCATGGGAAGCAGATAAGAGGAGAGGAGTTGCTCAGGAAAGCTGGTAGTTCTTTAAGGACAGACTATGTCTGAGGGCAAGAATGATCCATTCCAACAACTCAGGAAAACAAATAGACATATCAGCAAACTGGTGTGGCTAAGCTGGGAGCCGATGGTGGAACAGGGAAAGCAGATTACAAAGGAGGACTTTAGAAACATTTCCCAGACATACAGGAATGCTGTCCACAAAGCTAATGCTCTGCTGGAGGAGATGTTCAAAGGGGAGAGAAAAAGCAACCAGAAGAGCTAATTGTAGTAGGAAAAGGCCAGGTAGGTGGGGCTGTGGCTGAACAGCACGTTTGATTTAGTGACAGTGAACACAGATCAGACTGAAGTAGTCAATGCCTTCTTTGCCTCAGCCATCACCACAAGGTCTCATAGGTCTCTGCTTCTCCAAGGGGCTTAAGAAAGAGGATACAGACTGGCTGTGGCTGGAAGATATTGCTGAAGGTGGTCTAGCCCAACATCCCTGCCCAAAGCAGAGTCACCTACACCAGGTTGCTCAGAACTGTGTCCAGCCAGGTTTTCAGTATCTCCAAGAATAGATATCTCACAACCTGTCTGGACAACCTGTTCCAGTGCTTGACCAACCTCACTCCCTCCAAAAAAAAGTGGAGTTTTATTTATGTTTAAAGGACATTTCCAGTATTTCAGTTTGTGCCTGCTGTCTCGTATGCAATCACTGAACACCACTGAGAAAAACCTGGCTCCATCTCCTTTTTACTGCCTCCCATCAGGTATTTATACACATTAGTAAAACCACAGAATGAGTCCTCGTAGGCCATATCTCTGTGACCATGAAGGTGAAGGTGATCAGAAATGGAAAGAAGTGATTTATCAAGAGCAGATCATGCCTGACCAAACTCTTTGCCTTCTGCAGTAAAACAGAGAACCTCATCGCCTTTCATAATAAAATAAGTGGATTTGTGGACAAGGAAAGAGCACTAGACATAACTTAGCTTGACTTCAGCAATATTTTCTACACTGTTTTCCACAATATTTTTGTGTCCATATAAAGAACTTTTTGTTTCTAGCTAAAGAAGAATGGATGGACAAGAAAATGAGTAAAGACACAGCTGAATGGTCAGAGGTCAGTAGTTATATACCTTACCTGGAGGCCAGGAACAAGGAGAGCATTGCAGGAGTCTGTCCTGGGACCTGCCTTGTTTGACACCCCTACCACTGAGCTAGAGGGGCTTAGAGAGTCCTTGTTCATCTTGTTTGCTCTTGACTCCAAACAAGTGGGTGGGGGCAGCTCCTATACTTGAGCACAGAGCTACCATCCAAAGGAATTCTAAGTGAGTGGGGGAATGGTGCAGTGGCAACCTTACAAAATTCAACAAGAACAAAAGCAAAATTCTGCATCTAGGGCAGATGAACCCCTCCAAGTGACACAGGCTGGGGATCAACTGTTTGGGAAGCAGGTCTGTGGGAAGGGCCCTAGGCTTCTTGGGAGAAGTAAGCTGGACATTGGCCAGAAGTATGCCCTAGAAGCAGACACAGTCAATGGCATCTTGGGCTGCATGAGCAGGAACAGAGCTAGTGATTATTTCCTCAACACTCACTGCAGCACGCCTGCATACTACGTCCAGCTGTCAGCTCACAGTACAAGGAAAACATCAGGGAGTTGGAGACTGTTTAGCAGAAACCACCACTGTGGTGGGAGCTGGACTATTTGTGCTGTGGGGAGAAATTGGGAGAGCTAGATATGCTCGCCTTGGAGCAGAGATAACTCTGGATGTACCTAACAGCAGCTGCAGTGCCTGCAAAGAGTTCGTACAGTGAACAGAGTTGGGCTCATCGCATTGGCAGAAGGGTAAGAGACAACTGGCCTAAATGTAAGCTAGAGAGGGCCACAACAGATATAAGAAGAGTTGTTTTCCCATTAACACAGTCAGGCAGTGGCACAGGTTGACCAAGGAAGTTTTGCAGTTTCTGTCCTCGGAGGTTTCCAGTCCCTGAATGGATGAAGACCTGAGCAGCCTGGTCTGACCTCCGAGCTGCTCCTGCTGTGAGCTGAAGGTTGAACCAAAGAACTCCTGAGGTCCCTCCTAGTCTGAATGATCCTCTGATTTGTGGTAAACACAAGCTTCTTATCATTTGGCAGAATGGGTCAAATGCAGTTATTGGAATAAGTGCTTCATTACTTCATCTGTGGCTTTCAGACATTTTTCCCATCAGAATCGTTAGAGTTCCAGACTTTTTTTCTTGTTTTGCAGTCATCCAGAGATCAAAGCAGACTCAGAAACTCACTACAGAATGCATAAATAATAACTTTCTATGCTGCAATAACTCACTGTGCAGCAAAAACACTTTCAAGAGGATACACTACTTTCTTTACTCTGCTGAACATATTCACTAGATCCTGAGCATGGAAGCTTTGAAAACGTAATTCAGAGTTCTCCTTATTTCATTAGGGTGACGTGCATTTGTATTAATTTGGTTTGACTTGATTCCTGGCAGACTGATGTATTACAGTTGCCATTTATACTAAAGGTGGCAGTCTGTCTTCTCCTTTTCATGTGACTTTATTACTCGGTACAACAGAATTTGACTAGTCACTGAAAATAAGTACAATTAGTTCACAGAGAAATAAATTCACATATAAATAATACCAATGGAAAAAAAATTCCTTTTATTTTAAACAGCAAAACTTCAGGCAGCCTTAGGAAAATACATATGGGCCAAGTCACAGGTAGAATGTGAACAGTGTCCTGCTAAAGCCTTGCTTCTTATACACCAACGCAGTAATGTTTTGTTCATTGTTGCCTTTCAAAGAAGAAACAGATGAAAATAGTACAAGAGTACATTTATATAACACCATGTCTTCTGAACATTGTCATCTTGTTCTCCGAAATTCTAAGCTTTAATACTGACACGCACATGTGGATTGTGGGCACAGTGATTCATCGGTGCAAGAATGAAAAATGAATCATCCCAAAATGATCATGGAGGAGGTGGATATAGTGGTACAGGAGGGCACACCAGAGGCAGCACGCTGCACCATCCGAAAAACATGTGCGGGAATGATTGAAGCGCTCTCAGATGAAGTCTCTCTTGAAGCATTAAAATTAGAGCAATGTGATTTCTCTATAAATCTACCATGTAGGAAAGTATATTCTACAAATAAAACCTAGAAAAAATTTTCAGTCCAGAAAAGGCATCTGGGATTGTTCTCGCATTTCTACTTTCTCAGTTATCTTGGTTTTAAATAAGAGTGTAAGTGTGGGAGTGTCACCTGTGACACCAGCAGTCTTACCATGACTGCTGTCATCTAGCTGTCATGACCTTATAGTGTCATATCCAGAGAAACCTGATGAAGAAATAATTTTCAGCTGTACGTTTCTTTTCCTTACATCTCTCAAACCTTAGAAAGGAACAGCAATGTAAAGTCTCGTGTCATGACCTGCTGTTAGCATGGGCTCATTTAACCTGATTGCCTGTATATTTGTTTCTTATTTCCACTTTATCTCTCTGTAAAAGTGCCTCATAATTGGCAGATGTAGTAAATGACAGTGCATTTATCCCTCATCCATAAGCATATTTCCCATTTCCACTTTTGATGGTTCAGGTCAACTTTTGTGATATACAATTAAGATACAGATACAAAATTAATACATATAATATCCTTGTATTTTCAATTAGAAACATTAAAATTTCTTTTGCGAGTTTTTTTGGTTTTGTTTTGTTTTTTTTTAATTAAGAAGATTAAACTACACTTTATTCTTTTTTTTTCCTGTGGTTTCCTAAGATATTAGCATGAAATTCCTCAAATATAACCCACTCTTGAGGACCTCAATAAATATTACTTGCTGCAACAATACAAGAGAAACCAAAATCTGGTTAACTCTAGTTACAGCGAAATTTCTCTCCCTAGAATAATGTTTTGATGCTTCCAGACAGAATTCTTATTCTTCTTATGACAGTCATTCATGAAATGAAATGAAATGCCAGTATTAAGCAACTAGGAATTTACATTCCTTGTGGAAACCGCTGTGCACATTATTGATCCTGCCAATTGTTCTGGAGCGAGATGCGAAAGAGAAAGTGTTTCAGGAAATGTAACGTCTTACATTAAATGATAACTTGCCCTAATATTCAGCACCATGTTATTTGGGCAGCAGGGAACACATTCAGTCCACTTTTAATGTGTGACCGTAAGTCCACACAATAACAACTAAGGGGTATCTACAATAGCCTTTCATACAAAAGCCTGAGGCTGCAAACGAAGACTTCACATAAATGTTCTCACTGAAAGTGCATCTCAGGAAGGCAATTGATAAATTAATGGTTAAACTTGGTTGTTTCAGTGGAATTCTTCTAATTCTTTTTATTTTTTACAAGCCTTAAACTGTAACAGACTAAACCTCCATCTGAATCTGCTTTTGCTCTGTTCAAAGTCTCCATGCCCTGGTGTTTTCCCTCCTCTAATCTTTCAGAATTGCACTACAGCAAAGAATATAGCAAGTCAAATGATTTTCCAACAAATTTTTTTCAGAAAATACTGCTTCATGTATACAGAAATGTTGTTTAAACTTCTCAAAGAGGATCTGAAGGTGAGAAAGACATCATAGTGTAGCTAAAAAGGCTAAGACAGGGACAAGGTATGCCTAAGTCAAAGTCCCTACTCCAATCCTAACTTGTATTCATGACTTAAATTACACAGTCCAACATATTAGACAAATATATGCACGGCTTCTAAAATGAAGATATTTTCTGGTGTCTCTCCTTGCACAAGTTCAGTTTAATTCAGTCACAGAAATAAGCAATAGATTTTCAGAGCAATAGCCGAATTTTCTGGGCAGCAGAATCATTGAATAGTGAGAGTATCTGAAAGAATCCATGCAGCCCAGCCTCAGAGCATCTTCACAGGGCTTGGCCTAGACTTGGTCACTGCTCATCTGCCTCATCCTGTCCTGCTTATGACAGACATGGTTCTCACAGAATATCCTACAGATACCTCACATTACATCAGTAAAGAAAATAAGGTCTCAAGATTTAAAATTATTTAATCAGTCTCTCATCTAGAAGTTCATAGTTTTAAAGTTTTGTTTCTTACCCCAGCGGGAAGATCCAAGACATAAAGAATCAGTAATATGGGAAAAGCAGCAAATAAATTCACCTTTAAACAAACAAATGTAAAGGAACAGACATATCCTAATAAGGGTACTTTAATGGAAACTGTTTTTTTATTTTAATTGTCTGTATCCTGCCCTTTGTTCTCTCTATTAAAGGGCGACCTCAGCTCATGTACTGAGAAGGGCAGGGGGGAACCAAAGGAAATGAAATGTTCATCTGAGTCATGCATGAACTTTGTCTTTCAGAATTAGTAAGACATTTTTATCTAATCTCTCAGATACTTTAAAGGACTTACAAAAACATTGCTTATATACTCAGAGCTTTAAAGAAGCTTGCATTAGTTAGAGACTCCATAAATTATTAAGTCAATGAATGCTATTTATAATAATATAGCTATCATCACATTTATAGAGCTTTCCAGCCATGAATATGTGATATACTATCTCTCTGCCCAAGTACAATGGCTAGATAAATGAGGCCCAAACCAATGAAAACAAAGTACCACCATGAAAGTTTGGTACTTTGAAATCAGTGACAAATTGCCTGTTCACTTGATTTCATTGGGACAAGGATTTCAACTAGAAATATCACCACAGAGTAAAAAATCCATCAAGTACCAATTGAAAATGCACATTAATCATTTCCATTTGTGAGAGCAATAGTTTCTGATCCATTCATTTGGGCATTTCTACAACATATTAAAATGAATAACATGCAATGTTTCAGAAAGGCAGTAAAACAGAACCAAAGAGCTTAGTCTGAATCTGATAATTTTAAGGACAATTTATTAATCCTACTCCTTGCTACATAATAACAGTATGGCTAGACAGTCATTCCTTCTCTCTTTCCCCATCTGCATGGCTGCTGTATTTACCCTATGAAGGGCCAGACTGTTGAATACACACAGATTAGGTTAAATAGTGAGAAAATTGTTCCAGTGATTATCCAGCTTCTCAGATGTCACAATTATTCCAAAGACTCAACAGCTGCTTCATGTTTACCAGTTACAGCTACAGACTGGTCAGTAGAAAGAAAGACTGTATTTGATTTTTTTTTTCTTTGAATTGTGGTACATTGCACTCAACTAAAAAGGAAGTCTTAGCTAAAGTACTGAAGTAAAGAATTGAAGAAAGATCTTATTCTCTAACTTGACACTCAAATCAAGTTTTTGGAAAAAACTCAAAGCATGCAAACATTAATATAGGACTCAGTAACTTCAAGTTTCTGTTGGAAGCAAACCTAATTTACAGAGATGCCCTGACTTTCTTAGCTGTTGAGTTTCCAATTGTTGGAAACTGGGTGGATCCAGGGAAACACAGCTGTCAATGTTAAGTTGCTGTCCTGCTACTTTATTTCTCCCTGCTGCACTGGTTCCAAGTTAGTTTGTGCATCTTATGACTATCCTCTAATTTTATTTTTTATTTTTTAACTTCATTCTGAGCATCTCTAGGTTTTGGGTCAGTCAGTTTAATTTTCCCACATGTCAAACTGTCAGGAAGAAGCAGGAACATTTTACTGTGGCCAGACAAATTAAAGACAGACGTCTTTGCACTGAGCAAGGTATATATTAGTTATGAGTCCCTTTTCTAAAAAAATCAGTGGGTAGGTTGTTTCAAGCGAGAGAAAGTCCCTAGAAATGGGCAGCTGAGATTTCAGTGTGACATATGTTTTAGGTACAGTTATTTCTGAACTGAGATTTTCAAGAAAGTTAAACAAAGTGCATTTCCATGCTACATCCAAGAACCAAAAGGAGGACATGTATATACTGAAACCTCAAGAATTCCATCAGGCTTTCCCAAGTGGAGAACACTGCATTAGCCAATGGCACAATTTACGGAGCTCCAGCCTGCCTCTCTTCTGCTGCCTTTCCTGACCTCCCCACGGACCACAGCAGATTTAACTGCTGCACAGTGGTTTGTGTTTTCATGCCATTTTATTCTCTGCACACCTCCGCCTCAGATGTCAGACCACGTGAAGGGAGGGTGGGGTCACTTGGTTGTATTTAGCCCTGTGCTTGCACCACAGGGAGCCCTCTGGCTGAAGACATCACTTCAGGGATTAGCAGCTTGCTCTGCTCTGTTGCATGGAGTAAGTGGGATGGGGTGGGTGTGGGAACTTGCACTGCCATTTAAACTGATCCTACAACAGAGGTTCAATATGGTACACTTGCTTTCCAAAGCACTCATCGCTTATACACCATTTCTTTTTCATATTCTGGTGTCTAAATATGAGTGATGTCCAGGCTTTCAGTACAGCTATCCAACTGTACTTAATACAAGTGATGGATTCTATGGCAACAATGCAGACAAGTGAGATAGCCTGTGATCCAATAATTTAAGCCTAAAATTCACTTCTAAAAATATGGTCAGACAAATCCTACCCCATGTCTCTTCCAATTTGTTGCCAAGGTTGCATATTAATAGATTGTCACTTTTATATCTAATTTAGGAGCTTCATTTCAAACATTTTCTCAGAAAGAAATTCTTCATAGGCAAAGGCTATATGGGAAGTATATATAGGGCAGCTAGTTCTTTCCCATGATTTTAGTCAAAAGATAGTTGGTTCAGATACGATTTGGTAGGCTATTTCCTTTGTAAGCTCACTTTAATATATCTTGAACCAGTAGAAAATATATTACTATATCATATTTTAATTAGCACAAATAATTGTTCATTTAATTGGCAATCTCATCAGTAAAGAGCCTTTAATAAGAATATGTAGGCAGTTCCAAGCTTGCATGCTCTTCCACAGTAAAATTCTCAAGGGCTATTTTCAATTAAATATTCTGCTAGCTATCACGAGGCTTTCTGAATCAACTGATTTCACTTTTCTATTCCAAGGTTAGATGCAGTCTGTGCTTTTCCTCACCATTTTAGCTCCCTGTAAAAGGTATAACAGGGGAGTAAAAGACTCAATCAAATAAGTTTAATAGATTTTGAAATTAAAGGGAACATTATGATCTTTAATAGCCTGACTCCCTAAATAACACAGGCTGAAGAAACTCTCCCAGCAATTCGTGCATTCAACATGAAATGTCTGTTTAAATTTTAACACATCCATGGGATAGTTATCCACTCTCAATGTAAAAACATCTAGAGAGGCAAGATCTAGCACATCCCTAGAGATGTTCTATTTGGCAAATTACCCTGAAAGGTTAAACCATGTGTCAGACAGATTTCATCAGGTTTTCATACCACTTTTCATGGTAAGCAGAGATATTGAGTCACTTCCCATACTGTTGTTACTTGTAGATCACAAGCAGATCACCTCTTAATCCCTTTTCGAGCATATTACATGCACTGATCTTCCTATTTTCCACACTATAAAAATGCTTTTAGATTGACATAATTAATTAAGTTCTTTGTGACTTTTCCACTTTTAAATTTTTTTTTTTATTCTGGACATCAAATGGGATGCAGATAATGTATGCAGAGGTGAATTTTTCTGTCTTCTTCATCTTAATACTGTACAACTTGTATTTCAAAGATAACACTTTCTTTCCTAATTATAAAAATACACTGACAGTTTCCCCGAGGATACCTATCAGTACAACTAAGATCTCAGTACTGTCATCAAATCCCCCTGTCAACAGTTATTATTCTTAGACATATCGAGCTCTACTTTTTTCTGTAAATTAATATTTTTTTCAATGGAGATCACCTCATCAGTTGATTCAGACCACTATGTAAAAGCTACATGCATTAAAAATTTTTACCAGTCTAGAAAGTCTAGACAAACTGTCACTGATTACCTTGATTTTCTCCCATAAATTTGTTAGAAACATTGAGCTGCTATGAAGGAAAACTCAGATCTCTCTGTCAAGATTGTATCTGAGCTATGATGATGCATTGGCAAACTACTTTCATTTTTGCATTTAGCAAGTCTTCATCTGGTTTTAATTATCAAGTCTGATTTAGAGAAATTCTGTTTTTAACAACTGTGATATTAAAGTATAATATCTTGTCAATATCTTCTATAATTTCTGAGGGGTTTTTGGCATCCAAATTTTTTATGTCGTGGTTGTTTGGCAGAGTTAAAAGTTACATAAATCCTTTTTGATTGTCATTAGTTATTTCAGCATCCTTTTATTTTTATATGAATGACTTCTATATTAGACAGTCAACTGGACTCACTGGAGCTTTGAATGCCCTATCTTTTAATAATTGGGCACCAGATTTCTAAAAAGTGCAAGAAGGACTGATTTTGAACATAAGAGAAATCAACTGAATATTCACTACAAATAGCAAGAAAGCCATCAATAGCTTCACTATATTTGAGGAGTAAAGGACTGTTTCAGAAAATGAATACATTAGAAAAAGTTGTGCTCTTTGACTAAAATTTGGAAAGAGGAAAAAAAATGCTTTTCTACAGCTTTAACAGCATTAGCCATGTATGTGACCAATTGATTTGCCACAAGTATTGAGCATTTTCACAGAAAACCTCATTACTTTAACCTATTTCCAGACAAAAATTATGAGAGTCACATTATTACTAAGATCAGTTTTCCTGTATGCTTGTATAACATCAATGCCAATGCGAGTAAAAAACTATCCATTCTTCATGCATAATTTGTAATACCATTTTTTTCTCTCTATTTTTCTCTGTGGAAACTGTTTAATTAGAAAAGCCGTTGGCCACTTTTAGTCACTGACCATGTTAGCAGCTCTGATGGTTTGGTTGGAGACTTGTAACAGCTGCAGCTTCTCAAAAGGTAGTGGATTTCATCAATTGTCTGTGTTGCAAAGCGTGTGTGTAGGTTTGTGTTTTGAAGAGTGAAACAACATCTCAGTTCTTATGATAGCTCCACTTTTCTACACACTAATAATGGGAGAATTCCTTCACCTCAAGTGATAGAGGATTATGATAGGTTTTTTCTGTTTTTATTTGTGAGCTGTAGCTGCATTCAAGAGTGAAGAAATCCCGTATGTCACTAAAGACTAAAACAACAAATTACTACCTGAGTCTTTAGTCTCTTTTTTCATTTTCTTTTTTTCAGAAAACAATATTACTTGAGAAAAATATGGAAGAGTAAGGCAATAAACCAATTTCCTTCATCTTTGTAGTGATTCCTGGTTATTTTTATACAAAGTGAGAAATTAGGTCCATTTTTACTTACAAAATGTCACAATTTTGCAATATAAAATTTAGCTTAAGAAAAACTTTTCCTTTAACCTTGCATTTTTCAACCAAAACCTTTCTCACAGTTTTATTAAAATGTTAATTAAGAATACAGCATATGTCTCACTAGTGATTGTTTTAAACAGGTTCAAAAAGAGAATACAAAAGCCCTGCTTTTACTATTACTTCAAATACCAAAAATAATCTGACATTCAGGGCTCTGTATTCCAGAGCTTTCGATTTCAAAGCAATCCTTCTTTTGGCACTTACCCTTACTTAATTACTTCTTACTTGAGGAGAATGATTCTTTCTTCAGCTGAGGCAGCAGCTGCAACATATTGATGTAATTCAAAAAAGGGAAAAAGAAAATAGTTATTTTTGCTTGGACAGATGACTTGAGGAGACTCTATATAGAGACTGTCACGTAAAGTAACAATGTTTTTTTCTTTGAGGCAAACCCATCTGCTGTGCAATTGCTAAGTTTCTTCCACACACTGAGCTGTCTTTTGATTTTGTACATTATACAGTTGTGTTCCTCTAATTATTCATACTAAAAACAGAAAAAAACCCACAAAACACACAAAACAAATCCAAAAATCCCATGTCCTACAGGTAAGGTATTTCATACTATCCAGTTTTCCCAGAACAGTAGTTTGGTTTTTTTTATTTTTTTTTTCAGGGGAAATGCTATATTGTGACTTTGAGGTCATGGATTTAGTGCTAAAGTATGAAATTTTGACCACAAAATATTGTATTGGCACCAGGAAATTGTTTGGTAAATTAGCCCATGTTTGGTTTTGGGATTGTTTTGTTTTCCTTCTCCCCCGGCATTTTTTTGCGACACATCAGCTGTCAAGTCTGATGTCCTGTTTCCAGTAGTGACAAAAAACCAGCTGTTGTTGAAAAGCACAAAGCTCTGTAGGAGATCCTGATCATCATAGTGATTGCCACTTAATTTCAAGAGCACTGAAGACTTAAGCTTTTTATTCTCCTCCACATAAAATACTTTAACAGCAAATATTCATGCAATCTATGTGAATATCAAGTATGATTTTAAATCTCTGCCTCACTGTCCTTGTCTTCACCTTCAGAAGAAGCCAGGTTCTGGATACCTACACTTTCAGCTACTGCCCTGAAAGCTAATGAAAACAAATAGTTAACTTCTCAGCAGTACCAAATTTCCTTATCTGCAACTTTAAATTCTTGGTTATTGAGCCAATTCACTGACATTTTTTCCAAACTTTTGAGTTTCATTAAGGAAAACAATCTGTTTGTTTTACACCTCTATCTATATATAATAATTTCAGTCATCTTAATTTATAATAGCTTGCAGTAATTTAGGCTGCTGACAATTATGTTCACTAGAGATATTTTAGTTAGAGTAACCTCATATGACTGGCTGTTAAATCATATCAATCTACTTTCTACCTTCCAGTTCTCCTATATTTTTTTTTTTATTTTATCAGAAGAATGTAGGTCTTACTGAGGTATTTTTGTTAGGTTCATTTTGTGTATGCAAGGATTTGTTTACTTTACATTCTATTTTACTTGATTCTTTAGGCTTGTCTATATTAAATACCCATGCAGTTACTTACATTGCACATTTCTTGAATAATTGATTGCTCTGTTTCTGAAGTAGATTAAGCTATCTCACATGATCTTAAAAAGAACAAAATGTACACACAATTTGCTACTGACAACAAATTAGTGTCTTGTAAATTTACTACATTTTAAATTTACTATGTTAACTCACACTGCAATAACAATGGTCTGCTCCCTTCAACTCCACTGTGTGGAAATTTTTGGCTTTTAAGAAAATGGAAATGGATGATCTAGATGGTGGTACTGCACAACCACAAAGACTTGGAGCAAAATAAAAATGCTATAAAATAGGAAAATATTTTCATTTTTCCATTAGCATACTTGCTAGTGGTTTACACAGTCTCAGCAGCAATTTTCAATGCAATATTTAAATCTCTCATCACACTTTTCCCCTCCTATTTATTTCAGAATTTTGTCTTAATTCTGAATATATCCCAGTTTCTTTCCTTGTATGTGTTATTTCTTAGACTGTATCTGTTTGAAGGTCACCAGGTATAATTAAATTATCTCGTTTGCTCTTTTTCTGATACTTCTTCCTAGCCCAGTTTTCCAAAGAACATTTTAGGATTAGAGAAGGATCTTTTCTTTCCTATCTTCTCAGGAATAAACACAGTGATTAAATATTTTAGAAGTGGAGTTCCTGCAATGTTGAAGAAGAATCTTCTGCAAATACAACATGTGCTTTTGCATCTCCTAGTGTGCACATAAAAACCCCATTTCTTAGATTTTTCACAACTTCCATTATGGACTTCTTCCTTTATGATGACTGCATAGCTTAGCAGCCTCTGCAAGTACCATGCTCCTGCCTACACTGAGCAGCTGAGCCCTTATGTTTGGAATCATGAAAGGCTTCCCACATCCTCTGGATCTTCATCATGGTCCTAGATTGCACCTAATGTAGTTCTTCTTAGTAGAAATAATATTTTAGCACCATCACCTAGAGCCAAATTCCACCATGCTGTTCGCATTAATTAACTACTTACTCTGCCAGTGGTCCCCAAGGTATTGCAAACTCAGTGTAAGGGTGAAAGAATATGGTTCTATATAAACCAGGTATGTCCTCTGTTCAGAAACAGTAACTACAAATTAGTTGGATGTCTTTAATTAGTGCCCCTTGCGCACACACAGAAATACATGCATCAGGATCATACAGCTCCAGCAGGGAAGGAGATGCGTCTGTTACTATCCATGTGGTGAATGTGACCATTCATGATCTGAAAACTTTAACTCTGCTCCTCCTCCCATGCACCACATAACTACAGAAAGTTTGTAGCACAAGAACTCGGGTGGTGCTTTCTTCATCCTCTGTCCAAAATCTTGCCAGCAGTTTTCTACCAATTTCTTTATTTGATACCTCCTAAAAGAGCAAAAAAAATCTTTGCAGCCACTCACAGAGCCAATGAGGATGCAAAGTCCATTTATGACATAAATACACAAGACTTTAGGTAAATTATATAAAAGTTACAACATTATTTTATAAAGATTAATGTCTTTTTACCTTACTTGCTTAATGAGACCACTTGCTGTCTAATTGCAGGAGCCGCTACTTCTGGCAACCTAGCTACATACTTTATGCTGGTACCTGCAGATGTGTTGGATTACATCAACTACAAATGCTTTAAACTTGAGTGTCGAACATTTAATGATGTATCTTCACAAATTTCCAGAGGCTGTGCAAGAGGCATCAAGCTCCCTTGGTGCATTAGCTGGAAAGAGAATCACATCTCAGTGCAGTTGTAGACACTTCATTTTTTGTGAGGAATACACTCAGCCAGCACTTGTTTTCTTAAACAAAAAGGAAGACACAATTTAAAAGTTAGGTACACGCACAAATGTTGTGTAGCCCAGCATAAGTCATCACAGTTCCTTTGTGTGTAGGATGGAGAAGAACACAAACATGGAAATGGGGAAGCAGGGGAACTGGGAACAGGGAGAGTGAAAAAAAGAGAGAGAGTACATTTTCTTCTTCCGTCTAACCCTGTGCCAGAAGACTCATTTCCAAGTAACTATAAGGCACCATTTTGAATAACATATGTGCTTGGAAGTAGAGTAGGGCTCTGCAAAAAATGGTCCCTTCCCAGAGAAAGCCATATGAAAGCAAGAACTTTGGGATGGCTGTTACTCAGCAGATGAATCTAGCGCCACTTGCTAGAAACTGCCTTCCCTCTTTAATATTTCAGAGTATCCATTTTGCATGTGATGCTACTAAACTTGCTGCAGAAAATTATTAGAGTCCTTCCTGAAAAGAAAAAATAACTTTTCTAGAATAAACTTGATAATAAAATAAAAAGTTGATTTTTGCACAGAGTTGGTGAGTTAAAAATGCTCCAAATTTAAAAAAGAATACAAAGTTGTGGAAAAATTATTTTAAAAGAAATCTGTAACACTAACAGTAAGGGGAGAAGCAGTGCCCACAATGTAAATTTAGAACTGATATTGAATCCTTTATATAGCTTCCTTTTTTTTCCCTTTTTTTGTTGTTTTTTTTTTTTTTCAGTATGTTCCCTTTTAACTTTCACAGATAAAAACTTTCAGTTCTTTGCATAGAGGCTAAATTCTTTTTAGTACTAGTACAGGGAAAAAATGAAGAATCCTCCTACCTTTGCTTTCTCTTGACCTCAGACACATCCAGGTTCCTCAAGCATTGGAAGGAGAAAAAGGTGGGGCAGGCAGCATGATGGATGAGGTGCAACTAAGTCCAAGATATAAAGGAAGGAGAAGATTTCCATCAAATTGTAATTTGGGGTCTGTAATTTATATATTTCTGAAGGGTAGGTCCTCATGAAAAATGGAACGTTTTTGCTTAGTTTTTCTATCTTTTTTAAACATCCTGTCAAGGATTTGTGAGACATCCTTGAATTTCAAGCAAATGAAACAAAGACTTTTAAATACATACAACAATCACACCTGAGGTAATACTGCTAATTGCTGATAAATACTGGTGTTATTTTAATTATACACACTTTTTCAGTGGAATCCAAACACCTTAGAAATCTGCCTAACTTCTCTCACTACACAGCTTCACCTGAGAAATGGGAACTTTAACTTGTAATCTCAGCAGCTGGATCCTGAGCAGCTATTATTACAATTGAATATTTTTGTTTCAGCAGATCCCTTTCATTATCCTCACACTTATTTATGATTTTTAACAGGAATACACAAATTCTTATGCATTACAAACAAAACCACCTGCTTTTATTACAGAATGGCACAGGAGAGCATGATAAAGCATAAAGAAAGGTGGAGGAGACCTTGTTATAATGGAAATATAAAAAGGCACTGAATTGCTGATTGATTCTGTAGTGGAGTGGTCTGCCAGGAAAAGTTCCTTCAGCAAAGAGGCTGTGGTCAGTCAGAGGAGCAATCATTTGTTCTCCTTGGGCGAACAGTACCATATTTAATGGAACCCTCAGTGTGCTGAACCACTGCATCTCTGGGACCAGAAGTCCCAGGAGCGTTTACAATGGTCATGAGGGGAACTGCAACATCTTGTGAAATCTAATGTGAGAAGATGGGAAGCTCCTAAATTGCTTCAGAACTGTCTTTAACAGTGTCAACACATTTTTCCTAATCAGCATGCTAGAACAAAAAAACTCCCTTTAAACTGTTGGCTTCTGGAGAATAATTCTATACTTTTATGTTTGTTTTTAAAGGTTTTTATGTGAACATATTTTTCCATTTGTCACCTGATCCAAAGGGGACTTAGTTCATGTTGGTGTAGCACTGAGCTTAAGTTAGTGTATTTGCCTTTCAACGGGGTCTAAATTCACAGGTACAGAAGTATGCTAATCATGCCCCTGCAGGAAAACAGTTGCCCACATCCCTCTACAGAGGCATTTGCTAAGTTATTCCGGCTTAGGTTCATATGATGACGGTGGAGAAAAAGAGCAGTTTCATCTGTAAGAAGATGGGTGGAAATCTTGACATTTGCCATTGGATCTTAATTTGTTAACCAGATATTTCTGAAGTTTTAGGGACAGTGTCCTCTCTACAAGTTTTTTGTAAACATAAACGTTTCCCCTAAGACTTTATACCCATGAGTGTGAACACTTAGGGTTATTTTGCAAGATATGAGAAAAGTTTTTCTAATGGAGATAAAAATCTTGCTGTTGCTACTGCCTGCATGATCAGTCAGTGAAGATTTTTGAAACACCTTTCTTTTGCTGCTTTATGACTGTTAGTTCATGGAAGGACTTTTTCTATATTCTCCTACATATAACAATCAAATTCTGACCAGAACAAAAAAGTTAAGGAAGTTCAAACTGCAGTCAAATATCTCACTTTTTATTTGAATTCCCAACCTTCACTGATGACTCTCTTTTCAACCTATGTATTAAAAAATAAAAATGAAATCAGCATCATATATGTTTGTGGATTTTCTGCTAAAAATAATTGGAATCATGCTATACTTGTTCATAGCCATAAAGAGGAATTATAACATCTGCCTATTTGAATCTTGAAGTATCTGAGCAAACAACAGCTAGTATCTATTTCTCTACTATTGAATGAGATGAAGTGCAAAAGGAACAGGAAATTTGAACATGGTCTTTATCATTATATTTCCCACTCTCTCTAAATCAATTGTGATTCTAATGTTCTTCCTTATTTTCCTAGGTTGGCAGCACAGACTTTCTTTAACAAAGAAGGAGTAAAATTAGTGATTTTGCCTCTAAGATTCATTATCTTCTAGTATAGCTATATTTTTTCTGGTGTGGTGCCTGACACTAGGCTATAGTTTAGTCTAAAATGCCATTGTCTCTTCCTAAGTTTTGTGGATATTTTAAATTTTATTCATTAATTTACTTTTACTATATGTCTTACTTGACGTATTTGCTGTGCACAGACTAACAAAAAATGCAGGAGACTCTGCATGGGTTCACCAAAGAAAATCTTGGATAGGAGAATCTGCACAGATTCACAAGAGAAAATCTTGGAGAGAATCCTCTAGGGAATATTGTCAAAGTCAAAAGAAGATTCACAGCAATGAAATGATTTCTTCTCCTGCCATGGATCAGTAATTCAGCATAAATGGATAAAAGCATTAGCTAAGAATCTTGTGTTGTCTCATTTTGCATTTTTTCAACATTTGGCAACTGCAGAGAACCCATTCTTGTGAGATTTAGTGCATGTTTCTAAAAATTAATTGAACTTCTGGGATTTTCTTTTTTCCAAATGCTAAAGAGAGGGCACAGTTACATAGAAAAAGAGTTGCTCCCAATTTGTGTTGGTTTTGGTTGGGGTAAAGTTGATTTTCTTCATAGTAGCTGCTGTGGGGCTGTGTTTTGGATTTATGCTGGAAACCATGCTGGGAAGACAAGAATGTTTTGGTTACTGCTGAGCAGGCCTTCAAGTTCCACAGAGCCAAGGCCTTTCCAGCCTCTCACCCCATGGCTCCAGTGAGTGGGCTGGGGGGGCACAGGGAGTTGGGAGGGTACACAGCTGGGAGACCTGACCCCAAGTGATCAAAGGGACATTCCAGACCATATGGTGGCATGCTTAGGATATAAAGCTGAGTAAAGGAAAAGAAAGGGGAATGTTTGCAGTGATGGCGTTTGTCCTCCTGAGAAACCATTACATACGATGGAGACCTGCTTTCCTGGCGATGGCTGAACTCTTGCCTGACCATGGGGAGAGGTGAATGAAATGAATTCTTTGTTTTGTTTTGCTTATGTGCACAGCTTTTACTTTAGCTATTAAACTGTCTTTATCCCAACCCATGAGTTTTCTCAATTTTACCCTTCTGATTCTCTCCCTGATGCCACTGTGGTTGGAGAGGGCAGGAAATGAGCAAATAGCTGTGTGGGCTGTTTATGCCAGGAATAAACCCTGACATAAGCCATGAAGAAGCATAAAGAAAGCCATGTCCTACAAAGACTTACATGCACCTGCAGTCCAATGACTTCCATACAATTCTTCTCATTATAAATGGTGAAACTCATGTAGAAGGTGTTGTTAAAGGTATTAAAATCTCTTATATGTATAAAGATACCTGGAGATCATTTATTATTTCCTGAACCTATAACAAGTAAGTACTCTCTACTTTCTTTTCATACTTTCAGTGTTTAAACAGTTTTGATCCTGAAAACTTCAGTAGTGCTGTGTCAGAGAAGATAGTGTGTAAATCTCCTTACATAAAATTTTAAAATGCAGGTTTTACGAACTACATAGAGCATTTGAGAGCACTAGTTTGGATGCACCACAGTAAACCTTATATACAGTATGAATGTGCATATCCACAGTCCTACAACATCCAAAATACATGTCAATGGTAAATTTGACAATAAATTTGACAATAGTCAAACCTGTATGGGCCAGTGTCACAATTAAAGTTAATAAAATGAACCTGGCACATACTTTCACTTCTTTGAGCTACAGAATTAAAAAAAAAAATCAATATGCTATGGCAAGAAAAGATTTTTACATGGCATTAAGAGGGGTTTCTCCTGGTGAATATTTGTCTGCATTCAGCAGCAGTAATGCCAACTGAAGAATGCAGGTAAAGAGATGACAGAAGGAATAGGCAAAACGTTATTTTCACTGATATCGATTTTTTGCTTGACATCACATTTGCCCGTTATTACAGGTTTTGAACAGTTGGAGATGATAACTAGACAATGCTATTAGATTTTCTGCTGAGAGATTACAAATATAAGTTTTTTACCTAAATATCTTCCCCTTTCCACTAGGTCTTGATTATTCTACATTACCATTAGATATTAGCGAAATCAAGGAAAATTATGAAAAGCGGTATAATTTAGCATAGTTTAAGGTATGATAATTTAATACAAGACACCTTATTTTTTAACAGAGGTGTAAATCCTTCTGAGTAGCATACTTCTTTTTATGATATTATCTTTCTGTGTTAACTGCTTAAATATTTTTTAACATTTCTTGAGAAAATGTTTTTCTTTTCATACATACCATATTGTATGTGTGAAAACAGTTCATGGACTTCCACATCCAGGAATTTACTTAAAAGAAAAAGAAAAAAAAAATTCTTATCCCTTCCATATTCAAAAAAGTTTTATTCTTGTCTTTTATTAAATGAGACATACCAGAATCTGAACTGAAGAAGCCATATGCTCACCTTCATGTTCTCTTTAAGTAGTGAGTATTTGGAACTTCAATACCAATTTTGCACTCTAGTATCTTTCCTCACATCAGTTTCTTTAGAGTAACTGTTTTTTTATTGTTTCATCCCATCCCGACCTTTCAAACCATGTTATCAGATCCCTTTCTTTCTTCATTTGTGTCCTCCTTCTGGCTATTCTCACCTGAATTAGGAAAAGCTGCCTCTGCTGTTTTCATCATTTCTTTTTGTTACAAAAGATTTCATTTTGATAACAAGTTGTTTTCCAGATCAAGCAGCTACATCAAATATATACTTTAAAGCACAATTTGCTGAGTTCTAGCTCTTACATTAAAAGTGAGTTAAGCCAAGCCACTGTATAAGCCAAAAAAAACCCCAATAACAACAACAACAAAAAACTCAAACAAACAAAAAAACAAACAACCTTCCCCCCAAAAAAAATCCTGATAGGTTCTTCCATTGGTTTTAATATTAAGGTTTCAATTATTTTTCACAATATTTACAGTATTGATGTTATTCTGTGGAATAGTAGGGTTTTTGCTTTATTGATGCAAGTGAGAAACTGTACCAAAATCTATTAACTGTAGGTTTGTAAGGGTGAAGGTTTGCTAAATTATATTTAGTGGATTAAGACAGACAAACACAACAATGTTTTTTTCAAATTCCTTTTTTCCAGAGCAATTAAGATGACATTTAGTTTGTGCATACCTTATGGTTCCTTCTCAAAATGAAGTGATAGGAAAGCTCTCCAGAGCATTAGGTTACTAACAAACCTAGCCTTTGGGAACAGGCTGTCTTATCTGCCATAAAATTAGAGGTTTTCCTCACCACTCTGTCCACCAGATTGGGAAGGGTTCCTGACCTCCTATGAGGTTTTCATCTGAACTGTCAGCTTCTAAAAAGCTGTGCTTGTGTCCCAATGAAAGCAGAATTTACCAGGTTTTCTTTGCTTTTCCTCTGTAATAGAAGCAATGAATAAATCAGGTCTGTTAGTGCTGGGGAGATTTTGGAAAGTTAAATTAGTAAGGGGAATTTATTTGAGCTGTTAGGTGCCAAATTGCCACCTGGAAAGCATGACTATACTGTAGTGATTGAGACACCTTGCAAATGAGGTCTGGTCTGTTTATGATGAACACTACAGCTTTTGGTAAAAAATGTGGGGTTGTTAGTTGTATAATATTCTCTAATATAACTGAGAGGGATCACAAACGCATTCCTAACAAACACAATGGACTCTTTTGGACAGAGTTGCATACACTAATGTGATCATTTCCTTATATTAATATGTCATGGACAGAATTTCAGAATTGACTTCACAGAATCACAGAATTAACTAGGTTGGAAAAGACCTTTGAGATCATCAAGGGACAAGATTTGCCCCAAAGGACCATTTAATATCATTCCTGAAATCTACCCCCAGGAGCTTCCCACATTACCAGTTTCCACCGTGCTTGGGGAAAACATTTCTGTGTCTGCCACAGGCATGGTGCCCTCACAGCTCAAGCACCAGAAAAGCCCTTCAGTGCTCACACCAGTCCCTATCTGTGTACAGCCTCACACTGGGTCCTGGCAGCAATCAAAACCCATTGCTGTAGCTCAGTTAGAAAGCATTGTTAACCCTTCCTTTCACACTAGCACAGAAGGACAGTCACACACCTCACCAGCCAAGGATAACCCATTAGAAAGGCATCCGTACATTGGACTAGGGAAATTTGACATATTACCTAAAATAGCATAATGAAGAGCAGCTCGTAAATGCCAGCTTTTAAATCGAAATATCTGGGTATGGTTCTGCCATAGTAAGCACTATTTTCTATACTGTTTTTATCTCAGAACATGGCTGGGGAACACAACAGCAGTGAGAGCATATCCATTCAATTAATGGAAAAGCAGTTCAGAAGTTAAAAAAAGGGGACTGATTTCTGGCTATCAAACAGAACAAATAATAATATTAAAAAATTCTGCTGTATTTGGCAACTGATTTCTGCCCCTGATACAGGAGCAATACTGTCAAATTTTATCATCTACCACTGCAAACACTTCAATATGTGGAGTTTTAACTGCTGGTGTTGTTTGCTGACCTGCTACTCCTTCTGATCACAATGTGACCCTCTCATTTATGGAAACCAAACAGTTTCTGTGACAACACATCTGTCCAGATTTCAAGAATGACTAAGGGTTTTGGAACAAGCCAGCAGGGAAAATTACTGTTGATCAATTAAAGATCAATTAAGAAACTTCTGCACATATTTTCATGGATAATTGAAAACCTTAAGCTTTAGAAATTACTTCCATTCATCCTAGGGACATTACCCAAAAAAAGATGATTCCATAAGGACAAGTGTGGTAGGTTAACCTTGTCTGGCTGCCACCCAGATGCTGTCTCACTACTTCTCCTCTCCAGAACTCAGAGAGAAGATGGAAAGGTCATTGGCTGGGGTAAGGACAGGAAGATCACTCACCAGTTATCCTTATGGGCAAAAAACCCTCAGCTCAGAGAAGATTATTTTAATTTATTCCCAATTAATAACAGAGTAAGCACAGAGCGACGTGGAATGGGTGCTGTGGCCAGACCATAACACTTGTCTCTACCATTCCTTCCTTGCCCAGAATGGGCCCTTTCCATGGTATACAGTCCTTTGGGAGTGAATTGCTTTAGTATGAGTCCTCTGTGTGTCACAGCTCTGTCCAGAAAACCTGGTTCTTTCTGTGTGGACTTCTCTCCACAGGCTGCAGGGGCTGGCAGGAGCCTGCTCCAGCATGGGCTTGAAATGCACTTCAGTTTCCTTCAGGATGTGTCTGTTTGCAGTAGTGTCGGGCCCTCCAGGGGCTGTCAGTGAATCACTTTGCCCACCCCGGGGGTTTAATACAATGCTTATTCTTCAAAACCCTCTAACCTGTGGAACTACATGATGGTGGTACCATCATGTTAAACATTAACCGAGAAGAAGAACTGGAGTAACCAGCCCAGTTCACCAAGCAGTCAAGTATGACTTTTGGGTCAGTGATCATGAGGGACCACCAAAGAGACCCCTGAGACAGAAGAATGCATGTGATGGTGGGAAGGAACACATGCCAGTGACTTTGGGACATGATTATTATATGTGTGTTTCCTTTGGAAACACCCATGAATATGTATGTAAAATACAGAATTTCAACAGCAGTTTTTTCTGTACTCAGTATGCACGATGTTTTGGAGGAGACACCCCCACGTGCACCCAGCTGAATAAAGAAATTCCTCCTTATTAATACAACATTTGTGTTAAGGAGTTCTGTTTTTACTGGGTTTTGGTAACAACACCTGACTGGAATAACCTGGAGCCTGAGAAGAAAGTTTTGGACTTGTTTTACCTCCGAATTTGGTTGGAGGTAAAAGAAGTGCTAAAGTGCTGTCTTCTCAAACACAAAGACTGACAGTTGGAAATGTTTATGCTGAAAAACAGTAATTGTAATTTTTTTTCATTATAAATAGTTTATGCACTTTAATGGTCTGATGGCCTTCTTTAAAAAGTTTATTAATTAAACATAATGTTGTTTTAACCCACATATAAAGACTGATGGAATTAGAGTAATGTAAATAATTTACCTTTTTGTCAGAGAGTGTTCTGTATTATCTTTCTGGAAAAAGTAAAGTAATTTTTGACTGGCAGAATGTTCAATTTATAAGCCAGAATCACTCAGAGAGATGGAGAAACAAAGAGAATTTTTTGTTTCTCAGGAAGAAATTTAAAATAAATAAAAGTAGAGTTCAAAGCTATGTAACAAATTATCTCTTTAGAAAATATACCAACTGGCAAGGTAAGAAAACCTTTCAAAATGTGCTAAGTGAATTCAGCATACTGCAGAATTCAGCATACTTCTGCTCAAAGCATACTCCTTATGAAGGTGGCTGGAACTGAGAAAAACATGGGTCCTGCCGTAATATCTTCTCCCAGTTGCACCTGGAACAAAAGACAGCTGGTGCACAAAGCACAGCAATGACTAACCCTTGACTGGAGGACATGAAGATGAGTGATCTTTCTTTGTGATTCATGTAAGGTCTGACCCCATTAAGGGCTTAAACTGGTAACAATACCTATCTATTGCTTATATCAAAATCTGAAGTAACAATTTTTTAGCCACTTTAATAATTTATTAGAAGAATACTTATTATAATGTTTATTAGAAGAATAGAGCTGCTCTCCTATGATGAAATGCTAAAAGTATTGGGATTGTTCAGCCTGGAAAAGAGAAGTCTTCATGATGACATAATGGTATCCTTCCAGCACCTGAAGTGAGCCTACAATAAAAAAAACAGACTATTTATAAGGGTATGTAGTGACAGGACCCAGAGGAATGGGTACAAATTGATAGAGAATAGGTTTAGATTAGATGTTAGGAAAATATTCTTTAATGTGAGGGTAGTGAGGCACTTGAAGTGGTTTCTTGGAGAAGCTGTGTATGCTCCATTCTTGCAAGTGTTGAAGCCCAGGTTAGATGGGACTTTGAGAGCCTGAACCTGGTCTAGTGGAAGATCTCCTTGCTCAGGAGGGATTGGGATAAGATGATATTTCAGATCCCTTCCTACACCATTATGGTTCTGTGATTCTATGATTCTATGATTCTGTGAGTATATGATTCTGCGATTCTGTAGTTCTATGATTCTATGATAATGACATTGTCATTTATGCATTTTCCCTGAAGATGACTTCAGGCTTTAATTCCTGCATTTTGAAAGTAGGAACGAACAGGCGTAAAATTCACACATACCAACTTCCCTAATAGGTAGGACATTTAGCTACTTCCAAAACAAAGTTTCAAGTGTCCAAATCAAGAGTGAAGTTGTTGACTCAAAATTGAGGACAACATGAAACCTTCCTGCACACACTTAGGATGCATTTGTCGTTTAAGCTGCTGTACTAATGCTTTGCATTACTATTGAAATGAGGTGGTATGTCTATTGAAGGAACATTATTACATGTTTGTTCTTTCACATCCCTGGAACACTGTAAGTAATGAAATCAGAAATATTCCTTGGTATTCCTATAACTAAACATAAAAAATAAAATCACAGGTAGCTTTATTTCAGACATTTTCCTTATTTTGTACACTTGATTGTGAAAATGTAATAGTTTACTTTCCTCTCTTTTTGCCGGTTACCTTTTTCTCTCTTTTTTTTTTTTT
>VXBQ01013746.1:576156-598189 GCA_013400175.1 Phainopepla nitens
GTGCAGCAGTGTAGTGTCCCATAAATTTTCAAATGCTTTTTTCCAAAACAAAGGGATATCTTTATATAAAATCTTACTCATATCTGTGTGGATTGATCTTCAGTGGGAATGACATTTGCAGGTACAGCAGTTTGTCATCTTTGAGCTGTCTGGGACAGCAGCAACAAGCAGCTGTCTTCTTCATTCTCCACAGTAAAGGGAAAATGAGAAGAGGTGAGGATCTGGGGGTTCAATTCCAGATGCAGGATAGAAGTGTTCCCTAACAAAGAGGAACTTTCTGCTCCACCCACCCCATTTGCCCCCAAACAAGTTCTGGCACTGGAACTGGCTCTCAGCTTCAGCTACCTTGTTTTGTGGGATTAGAAAATTAAATAGGGCCAGAACTTGGGTCTTTAAGCACTGCCCTGGGACTGTCTGCAATGGTTTATTGCTAGCATTGTCTCTGCCGTGGTTTTAGACTTCATACCATCATGGAGAACACTCACTTAGGGTTCAGAGAGCAGTAATTGGGACAGGGATAATTCTGGAGGCACTCTGAATAAAGCTACTCTCTTTTGAATGAAAAGGTGTCTATTCTTATCACATCATGCCTTACTGCTTTTCTCCTGGGCCAGAGAATGAACTCAGTGCATCCTTTCAAAGGAGCAAAAGGCTCATCTATAAACCACTAAATTTATTCTGTTTTATTTTAGAGTGGTGTAGGGAGCACTCACACAATCAAACATACGTGGATCAGAGGAGGTGGTAGTGTCTGGTCTGGGAGCTGTAGTAAACAGTTAAGAGTAACCCAGCTGCCCAGCTGATATCTCTCATTTCAGCAGAATGACACAATCCTCCAAAAAAACATCTATATGTAGACTAAATTCCAAAGTGTAACATTTATATTTGAGGATTTTATAGCTTTTAGAAACCAATCCATAAATGAAGTTTTTAAAGAAAATATTCAGTAGTGTTTCCAAAGAGAAATAAATTGGGGTTTTAGCACATGAATTGTAACTTTGATCCTGTGATCACTACATTAACATTAAAGAAAGAATCAAGCAGTTTGCATTGTTTATTATTCAGCAATTGTCCTTAAAGGTGGCCTAGTAGGCAGGCCAGCTGCCTAGGGTTCTTATCAAATATTTATTTGTTAAAATTCACAAAAATGTCACTTACTGCAGCTATTTATGGTTATTATTTACAGGTGGGTGTAACAGGAGCAACACACAACTCTACATTATTATTACTTTTATTCAATCTGTAACGTGTTCAAGATAGTAATTTGCAAACATATCATTATGACTGACATTGCAGGATCCCCAGAACAGTTGCTTTTGAACTTTGATGTGAAACCTCAATGCCTCCGCTGATGTTGATGAAACCAAACAGACCTGTACGCACTGAAGGATTCTTTCTTTTGCCCTTAAATTTTACAGTGTCTCCTGGTTTTTTCTCAGTAGCATTGTCAGGAACCAAGAAAGAAAATACAGTATTGAATACCTTTTTCCTCATATAACTTGCTTTGTCTGTATATTTTGCCTCTCTACTGCAAAGAGATGGACAGTTAAGGGACCCAAATAATGTGTGTGTGTGCAACTATAAACATGAGGGAAGTGCAAGGATATGATAGGGAACATTTCTGAATGTCAGAAAAATTACTGATGAATTCAAAATTCATACTAATAATGTCAGTCGAAGTTGGATATGCAAAAGATCTCATAAAGCTTTATTTCCATCAAACCTTATCATGAGCATTATGGAAGACATTTAGCTGCCTAGTATAGTGAACATTTAGTCTCCTAAAAATAATTTGTTGTGCAGATAATTACCACTTGGCTGAACCATTATTTATGGCTATTAGATAATTACTCAAGTGTACAGCTTTAGATACATAAATGTTCTGTACCTCCTGATGAAGAAGATCAGGTTAAACGCTAAATATGCAAAATACAATATTCAATTCACTTACCATATTCTGGAGTGGTAATAATCACCAAGAGAAATGGTTAGTTTTCTGCTTTCATTGCCATCTTTTTTTATGAAAGGAAAAATATATTACATTAGTGGGCTTCACTTCTTAACTTTATGAGTGACACATTCCTTTTTCCAAGGGATAACAGGTGATGCATAAAGTAATAAAAGATGTGTCCAAGCAAATCAAAAGAACTGAAAAAGGATCTATCAATGAAATAAAGTACTGATTTTTCTTTGGCAGTCATGTTAGTCGCTCAGCCCTCCTTTATTGTTACTTTTGAGCTTATCAATTTTATATTTTTAAGAATGCTTTACCTCCAGTTAGAAATCAGCATCCCTCAAAGGCATTTCTTTCTCTCAAAGAAACAATTTATTGGTATCAGTGTATTGTTCTCAACTAGCCCAGCCTGTTTGATGGGATTCTCATTCTTCTGTACTACCATTCAGGTGTGATTTTTCTTTACCCTCAAACCTGGCATCTAGTGGTTGACTGAATTTCAAGGGAGATTCAATTTACACATTATTTGGTTTGGTTTTCCTTAATACAAAGTAGTAGATATTATTTGGTCAATCAGTTCATGCATAAGACTCAGTCAGGCACAGAAATCTTTGTAATATAGATATGCCTGAGAGTTTATATCTTCGTGATCTGTGTTCCTGAACTTGAATTTCAATTTAGTAACTCCCAAGGTAAAGCATATTTTCAATAATTTAATAATTGAGGAACAAGGAAGATTAATCAACACAAATCTACAAACACATGAAAAGGGTAGATGATCTGCCTGTTTAATAACTGTTGGCTTCCTCCTTTTTGTGTATCCAGGCACTCACATGAGCACACACCCCTCAGTGCAGGAGTGATGTGTTCAGTCAGTCATCAGTGTCCTATAGTGCAGAAGTCACTGAACTGCTTTATGAAGTGCTCCTTAAATCTCCAGGTATCATTCTTACTAAAGACACCCTGTACAAAAGCTACAGTTAAAATCACAGGGTCATAGAGGTCTACCTTTGTTACAAGCCGAACTTCGCCATAAATGTTTTTTGTTAGATTTTTGAACAAAACTACAAACTTTGTGGAAGCTAGGAAAACTCATTAAAATGGAAATGTAAACATTAGAACAAATTAGCATGGCTTGTCTTAGAAAAGCACATAATTAGCTGTATTTCTCAGCTTCAGGCTAGCCATACTTTATTTACATAGCATCACAGTGGTTTAGCTTTTTGAAAAGCTAAAGAGTGAAGAAAAAGTTGCATCATTTATCTTCTTGTCTTTTCCCTAATCAGTCAATGTTATGGTATGTTTCAAATCATTCAACATCCAGCAAATCAAATTTATCTCATCTTACCACAGGGGTTGTAATATTTTCTTGTTCTCATGCATAGCTGGCACTGAGCATTTAAAAAAAAAAAAAAAAAGAAAACCATTTTACTAATTAGGATAATTTTGTCCAAAATAGCAGCCACCTTTGTAAGAAATTTCTGTGCTACATTTGAGAATTAATTCCACAGCAATGATCAGAGATGAATAACATATATGTTCCTTCCTTTTCAGATTAGAACCTTCATCATCAAAGGTCTCATTGAACCCAATGGATACTATAGTTTGAAAAAAGAGGAAAAGGAAAAAAGGTCTGCAATGAGCAATTTGTTTAAGGTGATAACAGAAAGTAGAAGACATTCCTGAGAATTTGCAAATTCTTAGTAATTTGTAACTTGACTGCATCTGGAAGAAGGCAGAAGTGAATGAACAATACTTTTGCAAAAATGTCTTCCACCTGCAATAAAACTAGAGCTGCTGGGACTGAAATGCACACCATGACAGACAAGGAAGGAAGGTCCTCATGAGAGAACCTTTGCATCAGGAGGAATATCCTCTTCCACTGTCATTTCTCCCCTCTCAGCTCTTCCTGCCTAAGAAAATGAGAGGAAAAGGAGTAGGAAAGCAGGTAGAGGATAGAGGAAGGACGACAAAGTTCCCTAAATCCATGATTACATTGCACCAATGTTTCTTGTATGTAGATACAAATGAAAAATCTAAAGCAAGAGTATGGAGACAATTTTTAGTAGTGGCTTAGCAGGCCTATAACCTAGACTTAGAGTGCAGTATGTGTCAGTGTAGAAGTGATGAACAAAATTACTTCCTTTGCCCAAGCTAAGGCCAAATCTTGAATTCTTACCCGCAATGATAAACATCCTGGTTTTCAATCTGGTAAACTCAAGTCAGTAAGGCACTTTCTGTGGAAGGCTAATTTTGAGCAAGATGGCTTGGATCTGACTCTCAGGAATAATTCAAACTACTGGCTATAAAATCCCAGAACTTCAGCTAACACCTCAATTTTCTTTCAGCCATAATTACCCACACAGACAAGAAATGCTAATCTCTTACAACCTCACTTTTGACAACACACTGCTTTCTTCTACTGTTTCATAACTGCTCATTTCTCCTCTCTTATTTCAGTAGCACAAGTTAAAATTTAAGCAGTTGTTTTCAGCTTCCAAGCATCTTGATCCTTCAGTTTTCTACTTCAGATTTGTGTTGAAAAGTTAATTTATGTTTTCTACATATCCTGCATTTTAACTAAAGCAAATTACCTTTTCCTGTAAGCCTTAGCCAGATGAAAAAATTGATAGAGGTCCAAGTCCTAAAGAGCTGCCTGAAAGAGCACAAGGCTACACTGGCACTGAGAATTTCAGAGTAAGGTCAGACTTCCTGAATGAGGATTGAAAGGTCTTATTTCAACTCCACATGTTTGGCAGTAAATTGAAATCTGCATCTCCCAAAGAACATGGAAGGATAATTTGCAAAAGCAGTACCACACACTCAGGCAATCTCTTTGCATCCTAGCGTATCCATGTCGTTTGGGAGTGTAAAGAGAAGAATATTACAAAAACTCTTACTTTCTCTTCTATTGCTAGCTGCAGCATAACACTAAAAATAATTATATATTCAGATATCTGTACTATGAATTGTTCCTGGGGCTAATGTTTTGGAGGCCTTTTTTCCTCATGACTAAGACTTACCCAGATTTTGGTAAGCCATCTGTCGAATGAAAGGATATTGAGCTCTTTCCAAACTGCAGGGATAGTAATTCCAGTAGTTAATAACAAAAGATGAAATAAAACATACTGAGCTGGGCTTGCAGAGTAATTATTGCCTCTTAATAAAGCTAAAGTAGAGAATAATAGGCAAATTATTTAAAATGAAATTATATATTTTACCACCAATGACAGCCAGTTTCTGGACAATACCACCACATATGAATCTGAGTACATTTGTCCACATTATTTTAAACATAAATCATTGCTGACAATGACACTAACAATATAGCAGGAACATCCTCAATCTGCTTAATGGACGAAATTCAGTTGTGGAGAGAATGGGGCTAGGCAAGAAATATGACCATTGCAAATTTAGATAATGAAATAACAAGGGATTCAGAATATGCTCAGAGAATGTATGCTCAAATTCCTCTTGAATCTGACACACTACTGGTCCAACATTTCCTTTTTTTTCCTTTAATAATTTTCAGAATTTGTACTGTGGGTGTATAGCCATCAAAACAAAACAAATTTATTGTTGTGTTACATGTTGCTGTAAATGGTCCCTGAACCTCAGCAGTTGAGCATACATATGTCGCCAAAGCACAATTTTTTTTCCTTCACTGAAGATTATTTGGATTTTTGGCACAATTTTTCCATCTGGGATTTGCATATTAGACTGTCCTGAGCACTTCATATAAAATTTTTAACTCCTGTTGAAGCCAGTGTTTTGAGATGACTCAATAGCAGAGGGAAGTGCAGGTCTGGGGTGATTCTGGGAAGAGTATTTCTGAGCAGACTCATCTGTCACTGACCTCTTGGGGAGGTGAGGGCATGGCTGTGTAACAGCACAAACCTTTGCAGAAGGCAGGACTGTGTGTCAGCCTGGGGCAATAGTCAAAGATACAGAGAATTGGGCCTTTTTTGAAAACAGTGTTGATGGCATTTTAGTTAACTACTGTTATTAAGCAGCCCTGAAGAATAATTGCTTTCTTAACTAGCAAGTATAATTCCTCTTTTATCGTCATGTGTATGGCATGTTACATAACATATTTTTTCAAATCTCTTTTGTTTTTAGAAAGGAACTGCTTTTCCTAGATTTGGTTCTTAGGATACAGTAAAAATTTCATAAGCCTGCCTTTCTTTGCTTTTTTTTCATTGAAATTGTTCTTTTTCCATTGAAATTCATACTTAGCAAATTGTAATAATTTTGTGCTTTCATTTGTATTATGGTAGACAATCAATTCAAGATGCAAAATGGAGCTTTGAAGTAAATGCAGCCGAATAGAAATATTTCAAATATTTTCCCAATGTTGTAAAAACTGGGGATTTGTAAAACAAGATGTCAATATGTAAATGATCTACAACAAAAAAACCAAAAGCACCAACCCCATTCTAATGTAGAGTCATAAACTATATGGAGTTTTGGAAATCAGAAAATATCCATTCATACACTTGTGGTGAAATAGATGTGAAACCTAGACTGCAGCCATAAAAGATCACTTCCTGCATAGCTGACTGTATTGCCTGATATTTCCCTGCACAAGTTCATCCAGTTTCTTTCAAAGTTAAGCCTAGGATAGGCTTAATTCTAAGTGACATCAAATCTTTTTGTGATGTATCTTGATGAAGTCACTGGAATTACTCTAGAATAAACTTGGTATAAGAGCCCTTAAATTTAAGTTCTGGTACATATAAACTGTTTTGGAATAGTGTATCTAGATTGCTTATGAGGGACTTTTAAGGGCATTTTCTTCTAAAAAATATTTAATTTTCAACACTAGTGTCAAAAACTTTCTGTGACATTCAGTCTCTTGAGCTAAAACTACTTTATTCATGGGCTCATATATATTAAAACTTTATTTCTGTTACTGGAATTCTTTTTTTTAAAGGGTACTATCCACAGAAATATTTTCGGTAAGAAAATGGCTGAAATTTAATTCTGGATGGGGATACAGGAAGCAAATGATATGGAAACTGCTTCTTCCTGTTGTATAAGTACTGGCTTACCATCTCGTCTTTTTAAGGACTACAGAAGTTATGTCCAACTACAATCACTACCTTTTGTCATAATGTTGAATACTCTTACTGAAACACACTGAAATGCATGATCTTTTCCAGAACAGCTGTTATTATACATTGCTGAAATGCTAGGATTTTGGTTTCCAGAAGTATTCAATTTCTATTTAAAGTTTCTGCCTTTTAATACCTATACTCTTGTAATTTCAGGCTTCTACTTTATTGATTCCCAGTCCGAATCAATGCCATTTGTTTTAAATTATTGCAGAGCTTATATAATTCTTTCCTGTGGCAACATGTTCTAAATTTAAAAGAATGAGTTTATTGCCCCATTCCTTTTTTCTTTTTTTACTTTTTTTTTTTTGAAAACCACATGAATCAGACAATTTTAGTCCTTATATGAAAAAAGCTCCATTCCGTCGATAATTTTGACAGTTGTCTCATACAGCTCTCCCAGTCTGAATTTTTTTCTTCCTGAACAGAATGATTAAATTTTCACATGATATTCCTAAGGATGTACTACCACTGTGAGGTGACTATTTTCGCATCTCAAATACAAATGTCCCAGCTGATGCATCCTGCAATCTTTTTTTTCACTGTCAAATGGATGCTTTGGTCTTGTGATTGTTAATGTACTCTTTTTTTCCTCCACAAATTCCAAAACTGAATTCTCCAATTATAGCCCAAAATTTTGGGTATGCATGTACATAATGCTTATTCCTTGAGCTGATATGTTTTGTTTTATTTATATGATTCCTATACTTGAAGGTGTCTAAGTTTTTGTCCTCAAGTGTATTACTATTATTTCTCTCCATCTCTTCTCCCACAGAGGTATCATCAGAGCATCACCTTTGCAAACTCTATTGTTTTTATTGTGGTCATCATTGTGAAATTATATGGAGCACTCCACAGTTTTGCAGCACCACTTCTCAGTCCCCATGTACAGCTTACCAAAACTGACACAAGTTGCTGGCACGTTGAGTATTTGCATAAGAAAGAACAAAAATGTCTCACAGAAACTTATACAGCAAAATTCTTGAGAATCCCATAAGGAAACCTGCACTGAATACCAGGAATAATATTGAAAACCATTAGCTCTATGCTCATTTTTCTTCTAAACTGTTTAACATATTGTGTTTGATTTTGTTAAATTGACATAGTGCATAACGTAGTAAATGTAAAATAGTGGTATTAATATTCCTACTGGGAGTGTAAAGCTTACATTTCCTGCTTAGGATTTGATGAGATATGAGCAAAACACATATGCTTAGTTCTGCTAGAAGCAGCTCTTGCTGAGATCTTTGATATGCTGAAGAAACAAAACAATGTTTTTTTTGTGACTGGAAATGTCTCTCTCATTCATACCTGCAAAGGTGAGTACAGACTGGGGATTCTCACAGAGGAGCCAAATGCAGATTTATTAGGTTAGATGTGGGTATGTCCTTGTTGCTGTTCAGTGGGTGCCTAGGCTGTAGAAGAGATCCCAAATGTATTAGAAACAGAAGCAAACTGCAAGTAAAATTGCCTCTAAAACAGCAGAGAGGTGAGACCAGATGTACCACTGATACCACTTCACTTAGTGAAGAGCCACCTCTTTGCTCCCCATGCTGTAAAATCACCCAAGAGGAGACAAGTAGAAGCTGAGCAGCCATGTCAGATTGGGAAGGTCATAAGCTGACAGCAGGGGTGAGGAAGGGAAGAATAAATATGTCTCTGTTAAATAATTCCCAGATAGATGAAAATTCAACAATTTCAATCCTATCTATCACATGAAATTTTTGTGTGTCTAAGGCAACATCATTGTTCAAAATTTTGCTAATATTGCCTATTAAAAAAACAGACAAACAAACAAGCAACAAAAACCCTGGCCTGGGGGATTTTGAAGAATCAAAGCCAAAGGAAAGATGAGAATCACATCAAGAGTCATAAAAAAAGTTTTGCTTTCCGCATGATTTGCACATTAAAATACATATCTAAGAGAGCAGCCCAGTGTCTCCATTGTTCATTGGAAATATTTAAATCTCAGAAACCATAGATTTATTCAATTTCTTCACCCTAATTAAAACTTATTTAACCCAGATTTATTGGGAATTAAGCACTTTTGAAAAATACAAGGGCCTGAGTTTTGGAACTGGATTTGACCACCAAGAATAATGAATCATTCATATGATGTTTTGATATAAGGACTGTCAAAACATACAGGTGTCACCCTTTTCTACCCCACCCTGGCTGCCGACTCCATTCACTATATTGTGCACATTTTTGATCTAGCCCATAGCAATCAGAATGAAAGTTGGCCTCCCTTAGACCGAGCATCCCCTCCAAGGTGCTGAGCTCAAGATAATAGTGTCCCCAATACGACCTCAAATACTGGGGCTAAAATAGCCAGTTATCCAACAGTGACCAGGAAAGCTTCTCATACTTGCCATATCTGCCACATTTGCCCCCTGTTTTCTGCAAATCAAAGTCACATGCAGTGGCTGTGTGGTTTTTCAGGGTTCCTTGTATGCCCCAGCACTCTACTTGTTGTTTTTTAGATATTCTCCTGGTTTGGCAATATGGTGTAGAGTTCCAAGTAAGACTTCATAAGCAGTACAAACAGAACAGGTTGGCTGCCTCATTTTGTTTACAAAGAGCACACTAAAAAAATAGAGGCAAAAATAGTATCTGCTTTTATGAACCTGTATACATCTCACATTCTTTTTTGTTAACCATTATTTTGCCTTTGTAACTTTTCTGATTTCATGACTTTGGGTCTATTTCAAAAGCTGACTTTTTATTCTCATTCTGGTCTTGATCTAAAGGGTTTGCTAGCCCTTTTTTATATCCACATGGTATCAGCTGCAAACAGCATAAATTAAACCTTTATACCATCATCTGTTACTATAGAAAATATAAAATATAACTGAGCTCCAAAGACTCCCCCTAGAGCTTTTAAGATGCCTTAAAATGCTGGTGATAAGTACATGTTATCTGTGATTTTTTTCTGGCCAGTTGCACACCTATCTGATGAAGATTTTATCTTCACCTCATTTTCTCAGTATGCTTCTGAGAATCACATAATCACAGAATACCAATTGAGACAGTGCCAAGAATCGCGCTGAAGTCAAAGGATCTTACATTTACCACCTTTTCCAAAGCTTGTTTGGCTTGATTTACTCTGGAAGAGCTATAGTTTTTATCACTGTCTTACCTTCGAGATACTTAAACTGATTGCCTAATGATTTGTTGCAGGGATTAAATTTAAGTGCTATGAGCTACAATTTTCCATGTCCTCCATACTCTCCCTTTCAAGGATAAATAATATGTTTGGTATTCAGTTTTTCACAATTATTAAACATAATTGCTAGATATTTAACTATTACATTGTCTAGCTCCTTTATGGCTCTAAGGTCAATCAGGACTTCCTCACTTGGATACCTCTATCTCGTCTAAAACATATTTAGTCAAGGTGGGGAGTTTTTGCACATTTTATTTTTTAAAACAATGTATTTAACAATCTGGAGTCGTGTATCCTCACAGTTTTTTGAATTTTTTTATGCAACAGAAAACAGTTTAATATACCATTATATAGAGATCATTGCATCCTACGTATTTAAAACTAACTAAAAACTATATCTAAAACTAACTTCCGGACCTCACATTTGTAAACACGAAGAAAAATATCTACAGGCTGAATGCAGTACAATTCATAGCAAGGGTGACCCCTAATCTGACAACACTTCAGAGTTTGAACAGTTGTCCATCTTAAAAGGCAGAAACCCTTTAGTCTTCAAGGTACCTGCAAAACTGAGTTTTAAAGACTGGACTTTAATCACCAAAGGCAAATCAGAACATGACCCCCATTCCTCCAGCTGCTGGCTTGAATACCTCCTTTAGTTTCTTTTCTTTTTTGGTTTTCTGTTGGATCTTTTATCCTTACTCTTTCTGCCAACAAACCTCTTGGTGCTAGCACTGTGTTTCTCCCAGACCACAGATAATGCTGCTGAGATGTTCTATCAAGAGCAAAAATTAAACACGCAAGGACACATTCACCAGCTTTGCTCTGTGCTGCTATAGGCGGTGGCCGTGATGCCGTCCCCATAGCATAGGAACATTTCATGCACATAGAGGTGTATTGTGCTAGGACTATATATCTCTCTCATATCCCTAACCTGGCAAGGAGGATAACTTTCTTTACAGCTCATAAAAACCTTGAAAGTATTTTATCCTTAGAGTCCACAGTTTAAAAGCAACCACTGGAATGACAAGGTTTCTTGAGAATATGACTTACTTACTTACTTACTTTCATGAGAATATGACTTACTTGAAAAAGTTTGCATAGATTACTCCTTTTCTCTTAGCAGATGATGACTACATGACTGCATGAGAGTATTAAAAACATTTTTCATAAACAAAAGGTTTCAGCAATAAATATAGAGTAGGTGGTGAGAAAATGATAGCATATATCTGCACTGAGGTATGTCATTGGCATACCTGAATCCTACTGCATCAGATGAAATTAAATGAACCCAAATTATAAAAAAACCCCACATCTCTCACATAGGTAAGAAATTCCTCCTTGAATCATAAGTGACCATCCAAAAGGCTATAACCATTTCTTGTCCAATGGAATTGACAGTGGTGGAAGTGAATGTGATAAGTCAAGGTACAGTAATCACTGTTCGTGCTGTGCAAACCTTATAGATGTAGGTTAAAGCATGACCTACAAAAATGACAAAAGCAGAATCACACACTCAGTAAGTTGAAAAGATGCAGGAAAAATACTTTTGCTATGTGGACATACAAAATATGCTGAAAATTTCAACCTTCTTCTAAAGATGACTGTAGTGAATTTACTGCTTAAAAAATCAGATTTTACCTTAAGAAATACTGTAGCTTCTAATATAAATAATTGAATGAAGCTATTTTCTCAGATATTGCTGTTTTCATTGTTGCACAAAACCTCAAATCAGTTCTAAAGAATTGATTCAAAATATTTTTTAGGTTTCTGCCGTACTGAAAAACTAGCTACAATTGAAGGATTTTATTAGCCATGCACACAGCAGTTCCTCTATTATTTGAATCTACCTGCTTAGCTCTTTAGAAATTTCTCTGTTGCATGCTCTATGTTCTGAGCCAGCTGCCTGAGAAACTAAAATCTCAAGAAGATTTATCCATAGATTGATACTTTTTATGTTAGGAACCTTACTATAAAATGAAAAATAAAAATACTGTAATATAATCTTTTTTTTTCTCCATAAATAATTTGCTGATGATTATGTTTTATTTAGATCTGAAGTAAATCTATATCTTAAAATTTAAAAGCCCTTGAAGACATGGGACTTCCATCTTCTGTGCAGCTCTAGTAGCAAGTATGTGGCTATGTTTAAGAGCTAAGTCATCTTGAAAACAAACACTTTGAGAAGGCATTAGAAGAACAAGGAGTTCTGTGTTTAGAATATTCCACTTGCTGTGGAATATGGAATCTCCATGTGTTGCTAAGGGATGAGTCTGAGCAGAAGAAAGCTTATTGCCTGTCTCCCACCTTATTTTTGCAGAAAAAATCCTGCCGTTTCTCCACTACTACTCAGGGAAAACTATTAGCATGAATAGGTAATACCTGATAACATGATAGGCTGTATCAAGCTGTTGGACATTATCAGCCAGTGACAGTGATCTGAAAGCAGGTGGTACCACATCCCAAGCATGGAGGAACAGGATCAGATTTTGCCCTTACTTAATGACTACAGAAGAAGGAGAAATCACTTTACAAAAAAAACCCCACCAGTTTAATATAAAAGAGGGCTTTTCAGGAAAACAGCTGTAAGGAGAAAGGGCACCAGTGTACTAAGTTATTCTAAGAGCGAGCCCACTTTCTTCATTTCAGAAGGAATATGGAGAAGACATTCATGCATGATAGAGAAAAAAAAAACAAAACAGTTTGTGCCTAATGTAATGGAAAATTTGAAAATTATTCATGCATGTGAGTATGTATGCAAATCTGACCCTTGGTGATACTACCAAGGTCAGTGCATGGTGATCTGCTGAGTAAGTGCTAATCATTCAGCTTGAAATGTGACTTTACCAGAAAAGCAATTTTATAAAAAATCTCATGTAATTCCCTAGTTGTTTTCCTCTTGTGATCTCCATGCCATGCTTTTTCATTTGTCAAGTTTACATTCAAGACTTTTCCAGCTAAAACATCTCCTTGCCAATCAAACTGTATTTCTGCCTTGTGCAATGTTAATGCAACTTAAAATTACTCATGCTCTAATAGGGGAGTGACATTCTCTGTAGGACATTAACAGCTAAATCAAAGCGTGGAACAGTGGTTGAATTTGAAGTACTATTTAAATTTCAAATTGAGCTCTGTACTGAAAATGGGCCATACAAGGCCAGAATAAAACTGAATGAGAATGATTATAATACTCTTGGTACATACAGTCTGAGGTTTTACAGGAAGAAAGAGCTCATACAAGAGGATGTGGAGAATGTAAATAAAGGAGAAGATAATGTGGTAACAAAGGGAATTGAGAGAATTTTTCCTTAACAACAGCAGAAATGGAGATTTGTTTGTTTCTTTAAGAGCCCTAGAAACTTCATGGTACTATAAGGCACATAAGACTTAAAAGCCCTTATCTTAGACTCACTGCAACTACGTTGGCAAAACCAATGGGGTCTGGTTAAATTACCTTTTCTCTACTGTTTGATTAGAGCAGGTGCACCTACAAGTTCATGGTTTAGTTGCCATTGCTGTTTCCTCAGCCCACTTCAAAATCATCTTCTGGGAAGAACTACAGAGACAAGAAAAAAGAGCTCACTTTTTAAAATGTCATCTTTTTTTATGCAATTAATGTTTTTTCACCAGTCAAGGATCAGTGGATTTATGATAATTTCAAATCTGAGGTCCTAAAAATATGCTAATTTATTCCTGATAAATCCATCAGTGATTCTCATGAAGCAGGTGATGAAAATGGAATTTCTTACTCAACATGAAGTGACAAAATTGCAATGTTCTGAATTGTTTATATAGGCTGCAATGTCTGGAAGAACTATCAGACAATTTTAAAATGGAAATAGAGATATGGGATACTCCAGTTTTAGAATTTTTACCAGAAATGTTTACAGCTTATCTACTTATTAACATCCAGAAAGGACTGTAATTATTAATTTATTAAAGCAAAAGACTAGAAACTAATTTGGAATAATTTTGGACTTTAAGGATGTGCTCATCATCATAATATAACATGTTAAGCACCAGATATCTGCGCAGTCATCAACAGTAACCTCAAACACAACTCTGGAAAAATCTAAACAGTTTTTAAATTTTTTTGCCATTGCCATTATGTGGACTTGAAGAAACTATGTGAGATTAATAAGATTCCAAGCTGAACAATGAACAGAGAAGAAAGATGTTCAGTCAAGGCAGAAGGCATAGGATCAGAAGCTCTGATTCTTTAACCCAAGCAATTGCCTCTTTCTTTCTCTGATTTGATTTTCAGCTACCACCTTCTCCCTTTGCTGTGGTCTAGCACGATCACAGGTGTAAGCTGAGTATTGGAGGTAAAGTTTATACAATGAATGAAAGGAAAAGGTTGAACATGTTTGTGTAACAACATTTCCTTTCTGTGCAGTTGCCAACACTCTCCTTGAAATAAACACATCCTCTGGTGTGCAGTCTACAGGCTTCCCCTGTTCAAAGGATGCATTTAGGGAACAGAAAAAACATGACATGATTAGAGTATGAGTCATACAGCTATTCTACAAGGAACATTACATTTTGTTGTTCATATTGTCCTGAAGAAAAATTTATGAAATTAATAGAATATCTTGACAAAATATGAATTTGTCTGAGTAAATTTGGTGAGTAACAGAAAAAAACTGATTTTAACTATTATATTTAAACCAGTACTTTTGCCTGTAAAACAAATATCTGCACAGAATTTGAACATAAAACATGCAGAGACGTGAAGTCAAAATATATTTGAACTATTTGGCAAGATAAGCTATAATACAAATCAGTGATGTGAGCTGAATACTTCTTTCCAAGAAATCATTACATTATTACTACTGTAAAACATAGGTTGTATTAAAGAATAGAACAACTTTAAAGTCAGCTGGTACAGATGAATAATGCAACAGTTCAAAAAGATGAATGCTTAAAATAGTAGAAAAGAGGAATGGAAAACATTCTTTAAGCCTCTTTGCTGTCATGAAGGTTTACAATAGAAAAAACTTTCAAAATTAATTTCTGGAAATTGTTTTTTCTAACCATTTGTAAAAGATTATTTTTAAAATAATGGGTTTTGATCAAATTAAAAAAGAAGAAAATAAGAAGTGATGGACTTTCTGTTCTGGGAGAACTGGAAAAATGCAATAAATTACTCTTCTAGAGAGCATGATGGAAGGGGACCATAAGCAGGGAGAGATCAGAAAGGTTCTTGCCTCTGTGAAGCACAAAGCTAGACTCATTCTGCCAGACAATTTCCCCTGTACAAGAGAACATCAAAAAAGTAAATGCTTTTTTAATGTGTAGCTCTGTTTTCAATTATACAGGAAAAGTGCATTTCCAAAGCCCATTTATCTTGAATATGACATTGTCACCCTGAGCTGTTGGTTGCAGGCATGCAAAGAAAATATTGATTAGAAACCAATGTAAAGTTTGTTTTCCCTGGTTTAGGAAACTTTAGATAAATAAAATGAAGTGAAGAGGGAGAAAAATACTTGTATGACTGTGGTCATACGTATACTGAATAAGTGAAACTTTATCAAAGCAAACTCAATTAACTCCTTACCTGGTTCTTAGTTAATCTGTGCAAAATCAAAACCTTTTAAAGTAAGATCAGAGTATAGATTATGGATGAGTTGGAGCTGACCCAGAAATCTTTATAGAACTATTTTGTCCTTACTGGAATGGGCTTACAGCATTGTAACTGTCCTTAAAATGCAAAGGAGAAAGGTCATACAGACGTTGTGTTTCCATTTCACTCAGGATAATAGAAGTTTTAACAATGTGATGGTGGGGCTTATTCTATATATAGGTGATTGATGTGCTCAAGAGTGTGATTATCTAGACACTTAATTGTAGTCTAGTTTGTGAACAAGTACTCCAGATATTTCAGCGAATAAAATTGCATCTTTGATGTGACAGCCCTGATGTATTTAACATGGGTACATGTGGACACTATTTGCACTCTGAGTTGTTTTCAACAGATAAGTGAAAAGAGTAGATAGAAGTATATAATGAGTGTGAGCTTCTTATTTAGAAATGAAATGTCTCCTTATGCTCCCCTAGGGACACTGTAAGAGGAGTTTTACAAAACTGTCCTCCTCCAGGGAATACATTTCTGGCCAGAAGTAGCAGTGCTCCTGTAGTCCACAAGTCCATAACCTATTATGAATAGGAACCAGGGAAGAAAGAAGAACAGCACATTAAGGATATTATGGTTTAGATAACAGGATGGAAAGCAAGACAGACAGACACTATCAGAGGGTGAAAAACCTCTGTTCTAATTCTTTCTGCCATGCTTAATTATTTATATAAAACAAAATATCTCTATTAAGAACATATTTCTAGTTCAGGATATTCTACAATAAGTTTGATTGGAGCCCTAATGTAGGTGAAATCCTTCCCAGAAAAGGATTGAATTCAATGGGAACCTCCCACATCCCACATTAATTCCCTATTTGTGAGACTGTGGAAAAAAAGGAGACAATATTTTGTCATGGGATGTTTGTGAATCTTCTGTTTTCTTCCCTCTTATCTTTTTCTTCTTCTTACATACAGGAAATCTTTGTTTTTTTCTCATATCTGATGAAGCACTGCTTTACCACAGATTAATTTTTTTTAATTAACTTCATTTTCTTTCCCCCACTGTTCCTTGACTATATAAAGGTAAGAGTAAAGGTCAAGGTATTAATTAGATAGCATGTACACAAAGGAGAGTCAGAAACCCTGAAAACATCGCAAAACTCGAAGTCTGAGTGGATCAAAGCCAGTATACCTGCACTCTCTTCCTTTATTTTATGCAAATAAATTCAGATCAATGCAAATTGATGAATTTTTAATATGTGCCCCTTTGCTCAGTAGTGTAACAGACATGTAAATCATGGAGTGCAGAAATTTCTCACAAGCTACTACCAGAGTGCTGAAAGAATCTAAAATGGTTTTGCTTGTTAAAGAACAGATCGATAATAAGAAACTTTCAGAGAACTGAAAAATGTTTTCTCAGTGGAGACTTTTTCTTCTACTCATCTCCATATCTCTGCTTTTCCCCTTATGCCTTGGCTGTTTCAAATCCCTCTTTAATATATATTTTTCCACCACACTTTCTAGAGATTATCCACTATAAATTGAATATCTACCATGCACCCTATATTTTGACACCTTGTTAAACAGCCTTTTGCAGTTATATAGGAAATTTTTGTGCTTGTATTATATCACCTAATATAAACCAAGCCTCTCTCGGGGAACAGTATATTTTTGACACACAGTCAACACTCAAAAAATAACACATTTTTCCCTTCCATCTTTTAAGATTTGCCAGCAGCAATTTACAGACAAATCCCTCAAGTAACCTTAAAGTGCCATAACAAATAAAAGTCCTGTTTAAACAATGCATTTGAACAAGACGTTGCTTCACATGTCTTTAAGATAACAAACAATAGATTTCTGGAGGGTATGGATTGTAATCCATATAGATATAAAACCAGGACAGTTTCAGCTTATGGTTTCCTTGGCAAAGAAGGCTGTTTATTTTCACAAATTGTCGCAGGCACATTTCCATATTTCACAGGGGAGGAAAAGGACAGATCTACCATTGCAGAGGAGCTTTCAGAAGAGGAAATTAATCTTTTAAATGTGTTACTACTAGAGTTGGATAAGCGATTTCTTTATTGAGAGGAGTATTTTCCTTATATTTTATGCCTCAAACTCTTTAGGAAATTGTGTGATTTCCCTTAATGTATTTATGTGTAAATGTTCAAATGAATTGTCATCCAGTGTTATTCATTATTTGTGGTATATGCCTTGGTCATTTTGCTTCAAGAAACTCACTTTAAAGCCAATATCTTTTAGCATTTAGAATGTATTTTTTGGTTATAGGCATGGGAAAAGAAGGAAAAAAAATCATGTGAGAGAGGCAAGGAAAGCACACTTCTTGATTTTTCCTTGTGAAAAGTGGGGATGATGGCATTTTCTTTTTCCTTAAACCGGGTTATTTCAAGGAATTATTTTGGAGCACAGATGCATAAACAAGTGAGTCAGCATGATGGAGGTCAACCTCAGGCAGAGGGAAGGAGGAGTGGAAAGAGGAGACCAGCCTTGACTTCCAGTGGGGAGCAAAACAGAGATGAGGATTGATATGAATTGCTGAAAGAAATCACACCACACCCTATAATGTGGAACCACTGCATTCATTATAGTTCCTGTTCCTCCCTCTGGAATTCAATACCAAACAATAGCCTTGATTGTCTGGCCATTTGATTACAGACTTTAGTCTGAGAAAGGAGAAGGTGGGCTCTGGTCTGCATAGTACTTTCCTATAACTTATGTAAAAATGTAACATTTCCAGACAGCTCCTAAGAAAATATTTAGCAAATTAATTTGTCTTTTGCTTACCATAATTCATGAAACAGAGTTGTTTTTCTTTTCTTTAGGGGATTAACTTCTCTTGTCTTCAGAGAATGTAGCCTTCTTGTTGCTCTTAGGCTACGGATATTCTAAAGAAAGGACATTCAGAGTGTGATAATGATGATATGTGTAAAAATGTCCTGATTTAATATTAATAATTTAATATTTTAAATGGGACTCAGACACTTCTAAAATAGCAATAAAAAATGTAAAAATTAATCCTCAAATGCATTTTCCACCAAAGTGATTACATTTTTCTTCCTTGTGTTACAGTTCAGGAAGTTTGATGACAGTTGCTAATAAATAAGGACCAAGAAATTATTACCAACACTTTTTTTTACCATTTTGAGTAAAGACTGATTCATTTCTTGAAGGCCTGCAAATTTCAAGGTGCTGCTTTGTATGTCTTTCACATCAAGTACCTCATCACATGTCCTAAATAGTGTCTGCTGTGTATATGAACAGCAAATCCCAGTTCTTTCTACACCACCTAAATGTTCCTGAGCTTCTCCCCATCCTGCCTTCTCACAGTTATTGTATATACTGATGCTACCTAACCACTAAGTTTTCTTTGCTTCAAAAATTGTCTTATTTTTCTCTCAGAATGTACAACACATACTTTCCTAGATATATAAACCTAGCAAAAAACTGGTGGTAAATACACCAGCTTTGACATGAAAAACAAGGGTTGTTTTCTTCCGGCTAAAGTATTTCCCTGTTACTCAGTGCTGTTTGAGTATACAGAAACTGAGTATATCAATTGTTATTCACATGAAGCACCTCCTTGCTGTCAAGGGATTTCAGTCAATTTTAAATTTCTTTCAGTCAATCAACAAAAACAGTGCATGAAAATGTTCAGATGATTACTGTGGATTAGCATCTCTAGTTCCTAAAGTTTATAAAACGCATTCAAAGCAGTAAAACTGAAAAAAACCCAAACCTGCCTTCTATCTCCATATCAGGTAAGTGTCCTTTGCCATTAGGTTCCAGAAGGCTGTTCTTGGGAGGGTCATGAGAGGGACAGATTTGGTGCAGATCTGGATTTATTGGAGGGTGTGAATAGAACAGAAGACCTCCCTTACATCTCAAAAATAACATTGACAAATGTGTTGATCCATCAATATCAAGTGAAGCAGCCAAAACTATATTATAACCCCCTTGGAGCACACTCACCAGGATGAAAAACAGGAATGGGTAGTGGAATATGCCAAAGTTTTATGGCAGGATTTGAAGAATTTGCACATCTGACAGTGAGAAGAGTCCCAGGAAAAAGTGTAGGAAAGGGAAAATATACTTTGTACAATTTCTCCTTCTTTCAAAATGCCATACTGTGCTAAGAATTCTATCTATTATTTAATTTAACGACTGCATGTGTAAAATTCATCGTATTCAAATATTCAATAAAGAATCTGACTGGAAAACCCCCAATAAGTTAAAGACAGCAATAATTGAAATAAAGGTAATCCCAAAGGCTGAGAAGCAGATAGACCTTCCTGAAAAAAAAGACAAAGACAAAAACAGAGCGCTTCAGAGAAGCCTTGCATACCTGCTGACTGATTGAAAAGTTTTTCTCTGAATCAGATATATCCATTTTCAAAACAAGGATCAGGCTACCCAACAGCTACTGGAAGACACAGAAAAAGGAGTGGTCAGTTTGGAGGTCACTAACCAGGTACAGCTATGAGGTTTAAATGTCCTCAGGTCTCCCCTTGGTAGGTCCAGCAGCCAGGGGTCAGCTCCTGCCACCCTAATGTCCTGCATGTCCATTCAAAGAAACAGTAACCTAACCTAGATTTGGTAGTAACCTGAGCAATTTACACACCATGCTTTCCAGTGGGAAGCGGATGCTGTGTTCTTTTTGAGAACACTGTTTGAATGGTTATCATCCAAGATGATAAGATTTGGAGTAGTTCAGCTAGAAGAAATTTGAACTAAACTATACTAGTTATTGCTTATGCTGTATATTCTGAAGAAGAGCTTCTTTTCTGGCAATTTAACTTGCTGAATCTGGTGTAAAAAGAAAGTACTTTTCACTTCTCATTTTAAAGGCTTACAACAAATGAAGATTATGTTAAGGCCACCTGTTTATTTCAGAGAAAACTTAATGATGCAAGGAAAATTTAAATAGCAAAATATTTTCTAGGTGCCAATACCAAAAGTAATAAATTAATTTTATACTCCTGGTCTCATAAAAATGTTACATATATGTGAAAAATTTTCACAGGAGACCATCTTGCAAAAATAAATGATTAATTGATAACTTCTCAAAGAAAACCGTGTTTTAGCATCCTATCAGTTTTCTAGTTCTTCCATTACAGATGAGGAAGATGAAGAATTTTGCATCGATAATGACACATCTATCTTGCTGCCAAATAGCAAGAGACAATAATTTTCACTAATTAGAAAACAGGGCTGTGTGATTCTCATAAAATCAAAACAGTACTGAATTAAGTCTGTCTTGGAAATTCTTAGTTAAGAACCTGGCTCTTCTTCTAAGTGGAAAGCAAGCTCAGAGGTATATGCTCATCTACACCTGCATTAATGATCTCTTGTCAATTCAGACAAGAGGTACTTGTAGAACACAATTCACCCTCTTAACCATTTCCTTTCAGCTGGAAATGCTGTCCTTAATAAACTCTCCCTAGAAGTACTGCTTTGTCTTTTTCTGGACAGCAGAGTGCTCATGTGATGCTAGCTGCAATGCAAATGTCACCTGAAAAAGGTCCCTAACTCTTGATGTTTTGCCATGTTTTGTGTTTGTTTGTTTGTTTGTGTTGGGGTTTGTTTCATTTTGTTGTTTTGTTTGGTTTTGTTTTGTTTTGTTTTGTTTTTCTCAGAGTTTTAACTCTTAGTATATCATCTGTCCTTCTGAAGATACTTACCAATAGCAGTTAGGAGCATAGGACGCAAGACTGAAGCCAGCACACACAGTATGCTGCTAGTCAGCTAGCAATCTCTATCCATTTCTTCAGTTCAAGTTTCTGCCTTGCCACTGGGACTTCTATCACATCGTTCTTCCCTCATGAAGAACAAGTGGAATAGCATCACCTTCTGGTGGCTGCGAGCATACTGTAAGGAACTGCAGGTCATTCCATTAGTTCCTAGACTTGCTCGTGCCATTTTTTTCAGTCTCATACATGTCACCATCTCCCTGATTGCTGAATATCTACTTTTTATCTTTTCTTGTGATATTTGCTCATGTTTCTTTCTTTTATGCTACACTGTGCCTGAAGGTCAAAATTTAATTCTGTCTCCAAGAATTAGCATTTTGGATCTTCTTGTTCTGGGTCTGTCTGCAAATCTTCAGAGAAGCCTTTTCACCCCATCAAGTCTTATAACCCACATACGGACTGAATCACCACCATCAGCTGTATCTCTAGTCTTCCAACTCAACGTCCCTTCCCT